>JBAMJV010011935.1:0-75026 GCA_037951105.1 Echinarachnius parma | reverse complement strand
AGTCACAGAAAGAGCAATGGAGAGGATTATGGTAGGAGTTACAAGAAGAGACAAGGTCAGAAATGAGGACTTAAGAAAGAAAACAAATGCCAGGGATATCATACAGGAAATAAAAACAAAGAAATGGAGATGGGCAGGCCACCTTGCAAGACGTAAAGATAATAGATGGACACATAATATAACTAACTGGACACCAATAACACAAACCAGACGAGGAGGCAGACAGAGTAGACGTTGGATGGATGACATCAAAGAATTTGGGGGTGTTACATGGATGCGACTAGCACAAGATAGAAGAAGATGGAATGGTGATGAAGAGGCCTTCCTTCTGCAGTGGAGAGACATTGGCTAGATAGATAGATAGATAGATAGATCTAAAAAAGTGACTAAGCGCTCTTCTCGTTCTCAACCAACGATATGTGACCGGCTCTTTTTTTAAAATTAAAAAAAAAATATATATACTATAGTGAACAATAGTCCATAAGGCGAGACATAGGTCAAACTCAAATATAGCAGTTACATGTACTGCACTATATAAGACATCCTCATGGGCCAATCAATGGTTCACAGCAGCTTAAGAATATTAGAGAGAGCCCTTAGCTACGTGACATCAACTGCAGAAGGTGCTGATGCACTCGACTCTTGAAAGATTGAGCTCCGTTGTCATAGATGACTCCAACTACGTTCCCTGGTAGGCTATTCCATACAGTGACTGCTGTGTCTTGTCGGCTACTCATGTTTCCCAGCAATTGGATTTTAAAGTGAAAAATACATGGATGTATTTTCATATCACACATTTAAGCAACAGTTGAAGGGACCATAAATATACAAAAAATTGAAATTGCAAATTGCAATTTTTTTTTATCAAATGAAAGCTAATCCCAAGATCTTTCAATAAGTTCAAAAATCTCAATTTTGATTTTTTGCTGACAAGAACCTTATTTTGCTAGAGCTGGTCACATGTGATAAAGATGAGTCAGGCTAAAAGGAATCTCCATTCCTTGAAATTGAAGATAATTACAACATCTATGCTAACTACATTTCCTTGAAATATGGCAGAGAATAACACAATTAGATAGTGGCGTAGCGTGGTCAAACTGATTGGGGGGGGGGGTGGGGGAGGGGGGGGGGGGACACACTCTATGTATTTCTTTATATAGTAAAGGATTCCCCACTTATGTTTTGTTATTGTTTGTATTAAATTATCAATGGGGGGGGGGGGAGCACAGTGCTGCCCCACTATGATTCAAGAAGAAAAGCAATATGTTATAATTACTAACATCTGTATGTCTATCTATAACTGAGTATGGACAATTTACAATTAAATACTAGTGCATACGTTGTCTTTCTAATGAAAACATTAAATTACATAGTTGCAGTTGCTTACTCATCTATAGGTATTTTATTTATCAATGTATTAAAAAAAATAAAATAAATATATATTCTTCTATTTATTCCATTCAATTATCATTTTATTGATTAATTTCTTTATTAATTGGTACCTTTGCATAGATTTCCCGCCCGGTTCATCATCAAAGCTCCTCTGGCTCTGGAACGAGACGTTAGCTGTCGGATGCGACGTTGCCCCCGACGACGACAATGCTGACGTTGCTCCTGGTGATGCCACTGATGGTTTCTCTCCCGATGTTGCCCCTCGGGATCTGGATGTTGTCGCCACTGGTGGTGTTGATGAAGTTGCTTGTTGTGGCTGCGTCGACCGAGTCATGGTGGAATGTGGTAGGCGATGTTGGGTTGAAAATGGCACGGTAGGATGTGGTGTAGAAGGATGTTGTTGCCTATCGAGTGATGAATGTGGTGGTGTGGTAGGCTGTGGTTGCCTCGCTATTGATGAAAGCTGCACACCGCGGGCTGTGACTGATGTTGCCTCACCAGCGATCTGTGTTGTGTGAGTATTAGAGGGAGGGAAGGTGAGAAGAGAAAGGTATAGTGAGAGAAACAGGGAAAAGGGAAAAGGGAAAAGGGAAAAGTGAAATGAGGAAACAAAAGTTTTGGGAGCAGATTGAGAGAGAAGGGGGGGGGGGGGTGAGAAATTGGAGGGAGGGAGCAAATTGGAGGGAGCAAAGTCAAGAAGAGAAAGAGATAATGAGAATGAGGGAAACAAAAGAAAGGGAGATGGGGAAAGAGGGGGTAAAGGAATGAGGGTAAGAGAGAGAGAAATGGGGGAGGGGGGAGTAAGGAGAGAAATGTAGCTTATTAGAGATATATTTCACATAATGGTGAACGTTGCCAAAGTCATAATAACATTTCTTTTTAATGTATCTATTTTTGGGGGGAAAAATGATCGATTCCATCCACGAAACTGGGCATATCCTATTTTTTCACAAGGTAATGATAAATCTAGTTCACCTAGATGACTTCTCCCCTACAACGAAATACATGAAAATAAACAAAATACTATAGTCCCTAGTTGAAAGAGCAGAGACACTTTCATGAAATTATGAGGTTAATTGAGGATCTGGAAAAAATGCGTTCTCCCATGTCCAGAATAAAAGAAAAACAAGATACTGGTACATAATGTACTTCGAAAGTTCACACACGTCTGCACTTTCGATAACAATTACTGGATAAAGTGTGGAGGAAAAGTTGATAAGTTACAGTACATAAAATAATTTGAAGTAAATATGTGCAAGGCACGAATATCTACGTGAATAAATCAAAATTAACGCGATTTCCACTTTCGAACGACAGTTAATATTGATTCCCATCAGAATGGGGCTTAATGTCAACATGAAACAGCCTCCTATAGATAATGTGAATCTAGATTGAATTACTGACACCCTACATCTTCAACCGACCTACATTTAAGGTGAAGGTGCCTTTTTAAAGCTAAAGAGTGATGCAGAACTAAAATAATGCTATCTGACTGAACTTCTGTTTCATACTTGCAATTACCATCAGAGGAATTAGGGGGGGGGGGGGCATAAGAGGGCTGAAAACTCAAACAATTCTAGCAAATAAATATTTTACAAACATCATATTTAAGGGTGATCTCCTGCTCATCAAAGAAAATCAGCTCCTATTAGTTGAAGATAAAAGAAGGTAACCAGTATCTAGCGATAGGATCACAGCTAGCTCCCCCCCCCCCCCCCCCCCCCCAATTGAAAAAAATCACCAGGTATACCCATGGATACATAACTAAATGTACTGTACTCAAACATAGCAATTTCAATGCATTTATGCATACAAGGCTAAAAATCAGGACAGGTGCCTGTTGCACAACAAGGCCATCCATAGGCATACAACAACATTAATTTAAAATTCACAGTTAGTAAGGTCCATGAAACATTATCATCGCTGCAACAGCTGGGCCTAGGCTACATTTGGCAATTTGGCCCTTAGTAAATGGAGAAAGAGCTCCAGAAAAACATGAAAGATCCTCCATAATTAAATGTTCATACCCATACAGCCAGGCTTGACAAGTAGCCCCCTCAATGAAATTTTATTTTACTATCCTTGACCTACATATGTACTCTGAGCAGAAATTACTGTAATGTACCTCCAGTGATACAGATAATTTATTTAGTATGTAACATACACAATGTACATGTAGTTCCATCTAAAGAGATGCCCAAATAACTCCTAGGTTCCAAGCTGGGGGAAAAAAACAAACATCTGTAGACACACAGACCTACAGTAGGTCTATGCAGGTTCATGGTCTATGGTAGACACAACCCAAAGACACAAGTGGCATAGCCGTGAATTCTGCAATGTTGGAGCAAAGGGGCTCCAACATGCGAACGCGTAAGGGCGGGTTCCTTAGGGTCTCTGAGACTGTTGGGGGTCCAGGGGGCTGAGCCCCCAGAAGCTTTTGGATTTTAGCTATTCAAAGCCCCCCAACCAAAACTACTGGCTAACAAGCAAAACATAAACAGATCAAAGAAAAACAGAGCATGGGAAGGGGGGCCAGGACCACCCCCCTCGCTACGCCATTGTACCCAATTCCTCACTTGTGGATGTGACAGGTGAGGGGATGACTGCTCAAGGCCGGTCCACTGGCCATGCTTGGACAAGATCAAAAGTACAAGTGAGATAATCAGCATTCAATTCCCCCATTATTTGTTCTACAAGGCCACTGCTCACTTCACTATCTCAAGGGTGTCAGTAAAAATGTCAGTTGTAAACTTGCTTTCACATGATTGAAGGACTACATTGGATGCTGCTGAATGCACGCTTGTTATCTGTTTCTGTGGCATATTGTGGTTGGAGTGATATGGGGGCACACCATGTGTATTTATTTTTTTTACACAGAATTTCTCCTATTATTTATGTTTTTATATTGTTTAGGGCAAATTATTGGGGGGGGGGGGGGGGGGGGGGGGGGAGCATGGCCATGGTTGGCCATGGTGTGATCCTATAAATAAAGAAGTTGTTAATTAGTTAGCTCCTTGTCCTTACTAACCAATCATTTTTGTTTTATTATCTGCAAGCATTACATAATTTTCATCAGAGCATCATTTCTGTAGTGGACTTCAATTTGTAATAACATGGACAACCATGGTAATACTTTTGCAGTGGAACTTGTACAAATAAAAGCCTCCTATAAAAAGGTACTTTTGTTGGTCAATGCTCTGTTCTCATGTTTTTTTCTTACCCTGACAAGATACATGTATCATGTATGCCTCTGATTTTAACATGGCAATGTCCAGTATCCCAATTACATGTAGGTACTCATTGTAACAACTCATAAGGTTCCAGTCCACTGTACTGTAGTAAGTATGATAACTTCTGTGATTTCCTCACGGATACAATCACAACTACATGTAACTGCCTAGCCTTTCTTTTGAATAAACATCATTGCAAGAAAGCTAGCCTCCCAATTATGCAAACAAACTTGCTCTTGGATTCATGACCATTGTTACAAAATTTGTCTTTACGTACGTACGGTGAGTCACACTGTTTTTCTCAAGAACAGATGTATACATCAACATCTGGACAATGGTGATTTTAAAGGTAGTTTGGATATTATGTAATCAGACACTGTGCCATCTTGCAAATTGCGCATTCTGCAAAGGACAAGTTACCTTCCTTATCAAATTGTTATGCTAACTGCCTAACAAGGTACTTCAATGTTTCGCAAGATTACATGTACTTGATTGTACTTGAATTACAAGTACCGTATTTGCTGGTGTATTAACCGCACCCTTTTTTCAAAAAAAAAACAAAAAAAAGTGGTGCGGTTAATACACGACCGTATTAACGCACTTTTTTTTTTTTTTTTTTTAGGGGTGCGGTTAATACACCGGAGCGGTTAATACACCGACAAATACGGTAACTATCATCCACTGTATATGAATCTAGTATATAGCCTTTTGTCAGCTCTAAGCCCACATACTATTTGGAGCGTTCGTAAATCAGATTTGTAAATCAGCGGTGCCATCTTGCAAATTGCATTGCGCACACTGCAAAATTGTAAATGCACTGTAAAGGACAACCTTCCTTCCTTATCAAATTGTGATGCTAACAAAATTTCACAAGATTACATGCTTGATTGCAAGTATACATCATCCACTGTACATTGCTCTTTTGTCTATAATAAGCCTACATACTATTTGGAGCATAACGAAAACATAATGCCGCCGGCCACTTCGTTGGCGGATACATAACGCTAAAATACCAACCAATCAACTAGGGAAACTGCTGGAGTAAAGGCTACTCTATCTAACGAAAGCAAAGTGATGGAGTTATGTATGATCTGCGATGGGAATGGAGAGATAGGCACGCAGAACTAATATTGGTCCTGATCTCAGCCATGATATTGACAGAACAAACAAAGGGGTTGTAAAGCCATGAAGGTTGGAAAGTATCTAAACATTGTTTACCAAGTTAAAATATATACAATCACACAACATTCTTTAAAAAAAAATCTTTTTAATCTCCTATCCTACTGTAGATGACTTTCAAATGTTGATAAATCATACAAATTCTCCAAGTCTTGGAGTTGGATAAACTTTTAGTTGAAAATAACCAAGTTATCTTTTGGGTAATTTGTGTCAGCTTCTGAAGTTCTGACTCGCATGAGCGTTGTAAATAATTCCTAGGACAGAATTGTAACCATCACAACTCTTTAAGCGTGCCGCAAGCCAGCTTGCGCTAGCTAGTGACTGGCTTGTGACTAGCTAGCCGCAAGCTTATTAGGCGATCTCTGATAAAATTGTGAGCGTGCAACAAATTTCAAGCGTGCGGATTCATTTTCGCAAGCTTATATTTCGGGCAGAGATCGCTTATTAAGCTTGCTGCTAGCTAGTGCCAAGCTAGTCACAAGCTAGTCGCTGCCTTGCAACACACTTCGATTTCTGTAGGGGTAAGACCGCAAGAGCTTTCTAGCTCAGTTGGTAGAGCACAAATTCAGAGGTCTCTGGATCAATTCCCGGGGAAGCCCTATTTTCATTTAGAGAAAAAGTAGCCTATAATCTATTTTACATGCAAGCACTCTCCTGATCCATTTTCATCAAGTGTTTTTTAGCTGTACTATATAAATCATGTAGAAAAAAAACACGGAACCTTAAGGCAGCCTAGGATCTATTCTACTTTTCATTACTCCAAATGTCCAATTCTGGCACTTAGTCTATTTACACTAAGTACCGCAAACCATTGCTATTGTTAGGACTGTGCAAATACACACTGACTCTGAATGTACACTAAGGCACAATAAATTTCTGCAAATGAAAAAAAAGGCAACAATGAAAATATAATTTAATTTTTGGCAACGTCCCAATGGGAACATAGCATAACTAATTGGCGAATATTTGACATGGTGCACATGTGAGTAATAACATATGGGATTGTTCTTTTATTGATTGAAATACAGATTTTATGGGATCGTGAAAATGATATACATGTAGACTGTAGTTGAGAAATTGTTTTATGCGGGGCGCTGCACTAAGGCTGACAAAGGGTCTGCGAGATACATTGTAACTTTACATCAAGCCCCTACCCACCCCAGCGCTGACCCACCCCCTGCAAAACTTTACTTTGGTGGCCCAATTCAGCATTGTACTAGTAGATTTTCGAATCATTATCCACAATTGCAGTGTTGATCAATAAAGGAAGTGAGATTTTGAAAAAGTTGGCATATTTTAGACTGCTGACAAATTAAATTTAACTTTAAAGGGACAATAGTAACATATTGTCCAAATCCTAAAAATCCAATTGGAATTCTAGTGGTTCCCTCATACATGTACCTTGTTGTATTTGTATTAACAATAAAAGCATGGGACAGGTTTCGATTTTTCAAATTTCCCTTTCGTTAAAAAGATATTTACGATTGAAGTGGTCAGATGTTAAACTATCCACTGGATAGTCATAACTGTGTACACAGTCAAGCAATGAGTTAGTGAATATCACTGTGCATTTTTGCTTATATGTCATTTTTTGCTTATATGTCATTTTTGCTTATAAATATTTTTGCTTATATGTCATTTTTGCTTATATGTCATTTAATAGCATGCCTGAATAAATTAGGGCTTGAAATATCTTTTTCGTGAAGTTATAGACCTAAAACTAATAAAACGACAACCAACGGTATGCATTTACGTGTATTCACCCAGTGAGGAAGTTCGTACACGGATTCCACGAAGTACCACAACGTTATGCGTGACCCCTACGTGACCCGCGCTAGCTACATGTACGTGACCCGACACACATAATGATAGCATGACCGAAATAATCAAACCTCGCTTAAACTGACTACATGTAATTACATATTCTTCTTTTTTGAGATTTTTTCCATGACATGCCTTTACAAATGTCGGCTTCACAATACCTTTATAAGAATAAGTACAATATTGTTGTTATATTATGCTAAATCAGTTAAACTCTTTTATTGACCGATATATAGTTTGATGGAGGCACGCATTCGTTTTTTATCCGTAGAATCCAAATTACAGGGCTGTTCGATCTGATTTTGTTTGAGTGTGTTACATTCATCTCCATCCGTCAACTGGAAACTGTTCACACGTTTTGTAAAAGAGGGACAGAACAAAATTATGAAATTATTTTACTGGCCTTATTTGGCCACTAGGAAAAGAGAGAGAGAGAGATTACCATGGAGCCCTGTGTAGTGAATACAAAATGAGCAAAGAAAGTTGGGCTTCCCCAGCCTTTTCTTTGCTCATTTCGTATTTATATTATCAGTTTCCCAATGTTTGAGATAATATATTATATAATTCAAAATGTGAAAGTTGTTACATTTTATGTACTTGAATTGTAACTTTGTACACTGCAGTCCTTGTTTTACAATAATATTTACACAAAATAGCTGGGAATCCTGCTTACCAGCCAGCAATGTACATGTACAACTCAACATTTCAAAACATATTTTCATAACATCAGTTTAATTTATCTTTTTGCAGACATAACATTTATACTTAGCAATGCACACTGTTGTGGAACCAATAACACCTGTGTTACTCATTCAGAAACAAAAACAAATACTTTTATGTTCAAAATACAGCGTGAAGTGTGAACAATGAAAAGTAGCCCCCAAAATTAAATTAAAGGGGCAGTTCAGTTTTCTTTTGTGAGATAATGAAAAATTTATTGTCAAATTTGAAAGAGCATACAATTTTAATGACAAAATAAACTTTATTAGATCAAAATCGGTTCAGAAACAGCTAAAATATCAATAACTATATCCGATCGGAATAAATCTGGGCCCCAGATTTATTCTATGATTAAAAAAAAAAAAAAATGCTCACACTTTTTCACAAATTTTCAAAAGAGGTTTTTAAATAGTTGTTTATGATCTCTCTATTTAAGAATTATTTCAACAAAACATCACATATGCATAATTTTGTATGAAAAATGGTTGAAACCAATGCTTTTTTAGAGAGCGACCTCTTGTGTTTTAATGGCTCTTTTTGAATGATTACAGACCTTTTACTTAGTTGTTTGTAATTGTACCTTTCGAGCATGGTGGAGTTATAACTATTAGTATTAGTTTGTAATGTTATTGTGCAGGTTTTGGTTACTAAAGTTCAGGCTCACCAAAACTTAACTACCCCTTTAACCCTTTGACTACGGGAACTGGGTGGGTTGTGTACAAAGTCTATGGAGATTTCAGAATCTCAAAGGAAACGGGTTAAATTTCCCCTGGATTTAAACTGAGCTGTTGAAACTAATAGGTACCTCTGTTTCTCATCACTTTAAATCTCAGTTGTCACATGACCCAGGACCAAGATATTGATGTACAATAAAAGGACGACACGCAGTATGCAAGTGGTATGCACTGGCTACACTGCATAATTAAGCAGATCTAAATCAAGCCCTTTCAAATTCTACCCCTTCAGGCAAACACGGTTATACACAGTGGTGGAGCTACAATGGTGGGGCAAGTGCCCCTCAATAATTTGACAAATACAAACATTAAGGGAAAATCTTCTGTAAAATACAGACATGAAAAGTACTGTTCATAAAAAAAAAAGGAAAATTAACCCCTTGACTACGGGAACCGAGTGGGTTGTGTACAAAGTCTGTGGAGATGTTAGAATCTCGAAGGGAACAGGTTAAAAGAATAAGCCTGAAATTGACAAGGGTCTGAATTCAAGCTTTTGCCTGAAAATCATCCCATGCCAAGTGAGATATTTTAACTGATTAGGAATGTTTCAAAGCAAACATAAAACATGTGAAGGGATATTTTACATACAACCGAGAATTCCAGATTCTTCCCTTTACTTTGCCAACTCCTCCCTCTTTCACTTTGAAAATGACTACTGTCAGTCTGTCATAACTATTTAGAACCAATTCTTTCAAATTATTAACTCCTTGTTTGCCAACTGCCAAGCTTGGGTTTTTGCGAGTTACAATACACACAAATGCCATAAAGCATTAAAATCCCTGGCACTTTAAAGGGATCTAGTAACTTTGTTGACATGTGCAAAAAGTGATGAAGGGTTGATGCAATGTATATTGTTGTTATCTCATGTCCACAGGGTATTGTGTGAACATTTCAAGTCAAATGGACATTGCATGGCCAAGTAATGAGCGAAAATGCAAAGTGATATTCACTGACTCACTGCACTCACTTTGTACACGGTAAGAAAAACTCCGGGGGAGTTTTTCTTATCTGAATACTTCAATCGTAGATATCTTTGTAACGAAAGGGAAATTTGAAAAACCGTAACAAAATTATTTTGAGGATTTGGACAATGTTACTAATTCCCTTTAAGAGTTAAAGGGATCTATCATAGTAACTTTGTTGACACGAGCACAAACTGACCAAGGGTTGATACGATGTGTATTTCTGTGATCTGATATGTCCAGAGAATGTATGAAAATTCCATGGTAAATAAATGCCATATGAAATGATATGACCGAGTAATGAGCGAAAAAGCTAAGTGATATAATTCACTAAACTCATTGCACTGACTTTGTACACCATTAAAATTCTTCTAGAGAATTTCAAATCTGTAATTATATTACTGAATTTGAGTGAGTATCTTCCACATACAGTGTACAATTTATGACGATTCTGTTTTTGCTAAACACACTATTTAAGAATGATACATTTTCTGCCAGAACTGAAGAGTGAAGACAACTCAAAGTAAATAAAGCTTCTGTATTAATTTGATAAATATACACCTACAGATAAAACAAACATACTTTTGTATGGAATATTGTCAATAGCTCAGATAAAAACAAATAAATAAAATCACAGTGTAAATAAACAAGGAATGGATTTACAAGTCTAGTATTAGATTAACAATACACAAACAAAACAGAAACCAGCAACACAACACTATAACAAAACCAAAGGAATCAAATTAACATCAATCATACATGTACAGAACACTTGTGAATTGTGATCTAGCAAAATCAATTAGAGTGAAATAAAATAGATTTGGTTTGATACGCTCTCAACAGAACACACCAAGGTTACAGGCTATTGTGTATGCCTAAAGTAAATACAATTGTATAATGCATTATTTAAATACACACATGATTAAGCCACTGTGACTGACAAGCATGACTACAAACAAACGCTAATCAATCCACCATGTAACAAAAAAAACAAAAACAAAAAACACATTTCAAGCTTTCAAAATCACTGTACTGATCAATAATGACAGGAAAGGGTGTTACGTGGAGAATGCTCCATTGGAAATGTCAGACCCGATGTGGGCTGTACATTGTATTCCATGTATAATGAGGTAGTACTGTAGTAACGAGCTTTAATTCCCACAGATTTATTTAGTCTATTTAGTAATTAATTGATTGATTGATTGATTGATTTGTTTATTTACCTACAAAACATACACTCATACATGTATTTGTAAAATGGTATCTGGCAATTGATACATCACACATAATCAAACTTATAGGATTATTGCATGGGGGGCTAGTCATTACATTACATGGCCTCGTAATGTTTAATATTTATCACAGTAAATACTATAGGACCCCACGGAAGAACATGCAAGGGCTCGACACTCGCACTAGTACTAGATTTTCAATCCAACAATTAGAAAAATCTTGTTTTCTTCCATGTCATGCTTCATCTATAATCACAGGTTTGATCAGGAAAGAGTAATATTTTAAAAAGTAAACAGTTTACTCACAATGAAATACAATGTTGGGGCCAGTAAATTTTTCTTTTGGGCCACCAGAAAGGGGGAAGAAATGATTTCACTGGCCCGACCAGGCGGCCACTGACAAAAAAGGTAAGTGTGGAGGCCTGAACATGATAGATGCACTATGAATAATGGTGTCCATTTATTTTAAAAGGGTTTACTTTTATGTTTACCCTGTCATTTACGTTGTTACTTTTGTTTGCACTTTATACAATATATGATGACACATGCAGAACCCCGGGACCCGTACCGTTGTACACCGGGGTACCACCTTGTGTAGCTACCCGAAGTACAACCGTACCGCAGAGCAATCATGGACGCCGCTGGTGTATTGCATTTTGCATGCAGCGCTTGTATGCACGCTAACGGAGCACAAGAAAAGCAAAATAATTTTACACTTTTTGGTAACCCAGGGTACAGCCCTGAAAATAAATAAATAATTAAACAAAATGGCGGATTTTCATTTGGTACCCCAGGGTACCATTTATGTCATCATATATGTATTATTATTATTATCTATAGATGTTAGAGTTATTCTAATTAGTAAATTAAAAAACAAGCAAATAACACATTGAGAAGTAATCAGGAAAAGAAAAAAAGGGTAATTTGGGCAATAGACCGCTTCGGTAATGTATGCAAATAAATATGCATACATGTATGACGTCAGACTCCCCATCGGCAAGCTTAACAATAGAAACTAAGTCCGGCAAGCTAGCTTGCACATGTGCTGTAATGAATCACATAGTGTAAACATACATATTTCTTACTGTCCTCTTGAGTCCCATATAACTATATAGCATCATAGTTTAACTTTTAAGACATATTTAGACTATTTAAACATAAATTACAGTAAAGTAAAATATTATGTTTCAGCAAAGTCATTCAATTTGCTTATAAAATGTACATTTGTAAATTATGCATTTTGGTTTCAATGTAAATATATAATTACATTATTACAATGTTATTCTGTTATGCCATTTTGGGGTAAAACTTATGAAGATATTTCAGAAAATTATGTTTGATGTTCTTACTTGTAAATCAAATTAGAATGAAGGAGGCAGTCAACATTTAATCAGGTGAATTTACCCAAATCCACTTTAAATTTCCAAATTAATACCAAGTCTAAATACAACAAAATATTTGTATTTTCATATTTTTCCGTTCTACCTCATTACTCTGAAGATCACATGTGCAAAACAACATTGAAAAATGTCCCTGTAGATTAAATCAAAGAAGTTGCTAGAACTTGGTAGTAGGTAGTAGCTACGAAAACAAAAGTATGGAACTGTGATTGACAATTAATCATGCATGATGCATTTTTGTTCGTCCTTGGAAAAAAAAAATCATAAAAGAAATTTTATATTTAGATTGAGTTGGTGGGACAACAATAGATCCCAAAACTTATGCTCAGGCATCTGAAAATAATTGGATTTTAACAATTCACTGTACACTGTACTTCCGTTTGCTTACGCATACTTTTTGACCATCTAAGTTGTTTCATTTCTATACTTTGCAGGTGTTCAGCAAACACCACTGACACAACTACTGTATTGAAATTACATTGAAACACTGATGCTACCAGATATGGGTCTACACATTTTCTGCCACAAGATGGCGCTATTCCAGTAAAAAGGATGGAGGGACTTGATCAAATTACAAGTACAGTCCCTTGATGTTGTAATTCAACGGGAACTTCAAAGTATCACATGGGATTAACACTCCTCTAACCCCTAGAATATTGTAAAAGTTTGAGTTTGAACCTTTCAGGTGGGAAATTAATTATTATTAATTTTGTTAGGTAACTAAGGCTAGTTTACAAGCTTGCCTCTAAAACTTGGCACTCATTTTTGTCAATATTTTATTATCCATAAATAATTATGGGGGGTCCACCAAAAAATATGCAAAAACACAACATTATGCCTCATTATCTGCTGATAGAATAATAAACCATTCCCCTTTTCCATTTGTAGAATAGCATACATGTGCATGACCATCAAATGAAATATCCCATCTGCTAAACTTTGAACGAAACAGGAGAAAAATGCACAATTTTACAGTCATAAATAAAGTTGCAATTTATAATTTTTAGAAAATAATTTGATGACTGACAGAGGACTATATATCTCATAGATTGATGACACTTTGCATTCTCCAGAGTTCCAAAAAGTATTACAGAGACAAAAACAACCATGTTCACGTCAAGGATTTTTCCAGACTCGGCGGATCGAGACGGGATAGAGCCTTTCCTATCCGCTCTTGCTCTGCCTCACAATACCATTTTTAACTGAACACGGTATTATACACAGCAGTTTGGGGCGATTGCCGATTAAGCCCACGAAATGCCGCCAAACGGCAAAAGGGCCTGTAATTTTCTAATTTCCTATTCAGTAAAATGTAAAACATATACTATCAGAGTGTTAAAATCAGGCAAGAGAGAAAAGAGGCGCCCCTCACCCCCCCCCCCCCCCCCCCAAAAAAAAAAAATATATATAAATACATAAATAAATAAATAAAATAAATAAATAATAATAATAAATACAAAATAAAATAATTAAAAAATATAAAGAATTACCAAATTATTTTGTTTTAATGTTTTCCCCCACAACTCATTATTAGTTCAAATTTTGGGTCACGTTGATAATTTGATATTTCAAAAAAACAAAGGCCCACAACATGATACAATTTTGTACATTTGATTTGTGGCTAAAACATTTTGAACACATGATCCATCCCACTTTGTATTAACAAAGAGTGCTCTTAAAGGCAGACGCGAGTCTCGGGAGATTTTCGAGAGAACAGCTGCTTTGCATCAGTTGTTGCGGCGGGGAGGGAATAATAAAGACACATAGTCACATACAATCGTCTGAGGTTAAAAGGGGGCCAGTCTGGTAAAAAAAAAAAATCTATCCATTTTTTTAATTTTTCAGATCAAAATAATCTGTGAAGTGTAAGCTTTCAAAATATACCTACTTTATGGGGTACAGATAATTACTTCTGTGCTTAATTAAGGTTTAATTAATTGGCGTCGACCCTAAAATACACCGAAAAGTGCTCCTTCCAAAATCAGAATTACATATATATATAATGTAGTCGAATGTGATGAATTATATGTGTTAAAATATAGGTTTTACATTAACTTCCGTTTTACCAAAATTAAGGTTTTTTAGACCAAAAATGCTAAAACTTGAAAAATATTCATCAGAATTACTTCAAAATTGGCAGTAACATTTGTTTTCATACAACAAAGAAGCTTGAAATGATGCCATACCTGGGATTTTACAAGTTTTACATATTCTTAAAACATAGATAAACATAAATTAATACATACAAGAAAAAAAGTAATAAAAACAACAAATATAAAACATTATTTACAAGTAGAGAGAAAGATGATAGTTAAGTCTCTACAGTTACTGTAGAGACTTAACTATCATCTTTCTCTCTACTTGTAAATAATGTTTTATATTTGTTGTTTTTATTACTTTTTTTCTTGTATGTATTAATTTATGTTTATCTATGTTTTAAGAATATGTAAAACTTGTAAAATCTCAGGTATGGCATCATTTCAAGCTTCTTTGTTGTATGAAAACAAATGTTACTGCCAATTTTGAAGTAATTCTGATGAATATTTTTCAAGTTTTAGCATTTTTGGTGCAAACGTTTTTGTGTAAGATATTTTGTTCAATCAGTTGGTTTGTTAATTCCTACGATAACATGTATTGTAGTATTCTATATTTGTATCCGGGATTTGTATGTGTAATTCGGCATTGTCACTGTTAATTAATTACATAAGGCATCTTCACACCTGTCTCCCTCTCTCTCAACTCTATTTCTACATCTATAACTACATTTCTTCCTGCTCTAGAACATACTGTAGTACAGTATGTTCTAGAGCAGGAAGAAATGTAGTTATAGATGTAGAAATAGAGTTGAGAGAGAGGGAGACAGGTGTGAAGATGCCTTATGTAATTAATTAACAGTGACAATGCCGAATTACACATAAAAATTCCCGGATACAAATATAGAATACTACAATACATGTTATCGTAGGAATTAACAAACCAACTGATTGAACAAAATATCTTACACAAAAACGTTTGCACCAAAAATGCTAAAACTTGAAAAATATTCATCAGAATTACTTCAAAATTGGCAGTAACATTTGTTTTCATACAACAAACAATCCTATGATAGTTTTTGCACACATACCTCACAAGCAAAATTATTAACAAAAATCATACGTATTTCTGTTTTTTCTTTGAAATATGCAAATTTTATGTAAATGATGGAAATTATACAAACGGTGTCATAGGATTGTTGTGCATACCATTATCAGAATCACATAAAAGTGCCTTGATATTGTAATCACAATTACAGAAGTAGCAAAAAGAACAAGCACTAACATATTTTGATGAATATTCATGTCCTTGAGAAATTTGCATATAATTTGCATAATTAATGAGATAATTAAATTTCTCAAAAAGATTTAGATTCTTCATTGTCTCATCTTTCCAGAAATATATGGTTTATAGGAGTTTACTTAATTAAGGAATGATTTATTCAGAATTCTTTATCAACTTGTATTTCACTGTATTTTACCAGACTTGCCCCCTTAGAGGGGTGACACTGACATGATAATAAAAAACATATTTAAGAGACTTAATGTAGAGTACATCATCTTTTTTGCAGTAAAAACAAAAATCAAGGGGCTCAGGGCGAATTAGCCCCCAAAATGCCCCCCAAAAGAGCCCCCCCCCCAAAAAAAAAATCATAAAAGAGCTAACGTATTCTGGTTAGAGTTCAATGTAAAATACATTTTAGACTTAGAGTGATACATATTTCATGCCAGTGAGCTTGAAAAGTAGCCCCCCAAAATACATTGTAATTACAATGTATTTTGTATACGAATACAACACGGTATGTGAGAACCGCTAGATTCCTAATTAAATTGTGTGGATTTGGACAATCTTACATTTATTAGATCCCTTTAATAATTGAAGCCCTCTATCCTGAATGCACAATTCACCCAACATGGCATCTTCATTTTGATTTTTGATACACAATAAACCAGTTGACACTCCTCAATGAATCTGAAATTCTCAACCGACCGACGGAAACACAGATGATGAGCTCGCTAGCTCCTCAGTAAAAAGACCATCACAGTCCCACTTATCTGTGTTTACCTAAGCCCTAGCCCCAGATCTAGAGGCTCTAGACAAATTCAAAGATAACTCAATGTGATAGCATGAGACATGTCAAGCTGTCAAACTGGCTTCCGATAATGTTACCAAGTATGTACAATCAAACCTGTCTACTAAGGCCACCAAAGGGAGACGGAAAAAGAGGTCTTTATAAGCAGGTGGTCTTCATCTAGATAGACAGACCTGTTCATTTACAGGCAAAATAGTTATCATGGTCTTAATAGACAAGTGGTTGCTAAAGCAGGTTTGACTCTGCAAAGTAGATGGAGGAAATACATGTACAATTATAAGCATTGGCCCGCTGGCCCCGGGCCACTACAAATGAGCTTTGGGCCACTAAAATGTCATTCATTTATGTTACTTGCCAGACCGGGCGACCAATCTTTGTGTAAGTTTATAATATTAATATTCACCCGAGGCCACCCAATTCCCATTTCGGGCCACCAACAATTACGATGTCTTAAAAAGGGACAGCCCCTCTTTTGCAAGCCAAATTTCAAAAGTTGCTAGGTTATTGTCTTATATGAAAGAAAATGTCATTTAATAGCATGCCTGAAAAAATTAGGGCTTGAAATCTCTTTTTCGTGGAGTTATAGACCTAAAACTAATAAACCGTCGCCCAACATTTAATTGTGCTGTATACGTATATTCACCCGTCGAGAAAGTTCGCTCACGAATTCCAAGGAGTGCCACAGCGCTATGCGTGACCCCTATGTGACCCGCGTTAGCTACGTGACCGCACATACATAACAATATAGGTAAGCGATTACTAAGCAAAATAACCAAACCTCGCTTAAACTGGCTACATGTAATTATATATTCTTCATTTTTGAGATCTTTTTCCGTGAAATACCTTTACAAATGTCGGCTTCACAATACCTTTACAAGAATAAGTGCAATATTGTTGTAATATTATGCTAAATCAGTTAAACTCCTTTATTGATCGAAATATAGTTTGATGGAGGGACGCATTCGTTTTTCATTCGTAGAATCCGAATTACAGGGCTGTTCGATCTGATTTTTTGTGTGTGTGTTACATTCATCCCCATCCGTCAGGCGTCAACTGGAAACTGTTCAGACGTTTTGTAAAAGAGGGACTGTCCCTTTAATCAGGGCTCCACACTCAACTTTTTTCCTCAGTGGCCTGATCGGGCCAGTAAAATAACTTATTCCCCTATTCTGGTGGCCTGAAAGAAAAATTACTGGCCCCAACATAATGAGTAAACATTTTACTATTCAATATATCACTCTTTCTTATTCCCTTTGATTATAGATGAAGCATGACATAGAAGAAAACAAGATTGTTCTTATTTTGTCAATGTCAGGTTGAAAATCTGCTTGCCCCAAATATTACTGGCCCCAACATAATGAGTAAACATTTTACTATTCAATATATCACTCTTTCTTATTCCCTTTGATTATAGATGAAGCATGACATAGAAGAAAACAAGATTGTTCTTATTTTGTCAATGTCAGGTTGAAAATCTGCTTGCCCGATCGGGCCACCAAAATATTACTTTTATACATTTTTGCTGGCCCAAAGTGCAATTTCACTGGCCCCGGGCCAGCGGGCCAGTGTGAGTGTCGAGCCCTGTCTTAATTTTACTTGCCCAATTTAGGGCCACCAAGGAAAACAGTTTTAATTTCAAGCATTGCAATATGGAAAAGCAATGTACTGATCAGCCAATGACTTACTAAATACTGCTTCCTGACATGAATCACATTTGAAACTGATGTCAAATGGCTACTTGACTGTAGAATTGACATAATATTGAAAATAATAATAATAATGTTTTATTTACTCAGGGGAGCCACTTCAGTGAAAATCACTGCTGTACCAGCGGGACATGCTGCCCCTACATAACATGCTATTATTACATTACTGATTACTCCATCTATGCTGAGCGCCTGGCTAGAAGGCAGTAGATACCATTATCACCTGACTTAGTAAATACAGTACATGAGCTGCCATGTAATATTTTTGGATATTACATGGCACTATTACATGGCAATTCAGATGATAAAACAGTTGTTAACTTTGCTGTCGAGTGTCGGGAAAATCATGGAATGTTCCCCTCGGGATTTTAAATGCTATTTCGTGAAGAAAATAAGTCCCTCGACTACGTCTCGGGACTTATTTACTCTTCCCTCAATAGCATTTAGGATCCCTTGGGAGTGGAACATTCCATGCTTTTCCAGTTAACAACTGTATACTGTTATGATAGTCTTTGGTATAACCCGGCCGGGTTTTGAACCCAGGAGACAGAAGGAGACGGGTGCTTTACTCAAGTTGTGCCACCATGCAAGCTGGTAAATTGTGTACATTTTGTTTCATTTTACCAACATGATGCGACCTTCCCCCTATCTTGGGGCCATAAAAGGAACAGTTACTCTCTCGAGTTGAATCTAATATCCCTTTCATATATTATAAGCCTGATTTTCCCCTGGATGCATCCGGAGAAGTGCGCAATATGAAAGATCGAAAGAAGAATATATATCTGATAGAAAGAGGAGAATAACGCGACCGAATTCTCCTGCTGAACAACAGGAGAATTTGTTCTTTCTATTGGTATGACACCGACTAACACAGATGAAAAGCTGGAGCAAAGAGCAAAGAGAAAATGTGGCAAATTTGGTCAAAGGTCAAGATTGTTATCACAATAGTAAGTGTGTGTACGCAACAAACACCTTACATGAAAACAAAGCCAAATAACCAATGTTTTATCTCTTTTAAGGAACAATTATATTTCCATAATATGTTTTATATACAAATCACGAAAATTATCAATTTTCGGGCTGACATGCAAAGACAAAACGGTAACGGTAGGTTCGATTTTAGAAAATGTTGTTTTAAAAGATGCGCAAGACTCGAAAGAAAAGAGTCTCAAAGCGGCTGGGTATTATCTTCATGCGTTCCTGAGCAATAGTAACTAAGTCCGGCAAGCTAGCTTGCCGGACATGGTTACTTTTGTTATGCTTGACGACGGGGAGTCTGACGTCATGCGCATATTATTTGCATACATTACAGAAGCGGTCTATTGGAAAAGTTACAGATGGGGGGGGGGGGGGGGGGGGGGGGGTGGGGGGGGGGGTGCATAATGGCCCCCGGCCTTATTAGGGTTACAGTACCCAACTGTTTTTTCTATCGTTACTTTCATCAGATTAATACCGATTTATAATCACCATGTAGCTTTCATAAAACATAAATTGTATACAGCAACTGACGTGGTTTTCTTTACTGAATGAGAAAGCAAAGAACTGTGCATTTAAAAGGGACATGATTTATTAACAGTTTACATAGTGAGGAACAGGGCAGCTGCATTAGATGGATTATTTGTTGTACAAATACAACAAGGTATCAGAGAACCCTCTCCAGGATGGCATTTACGCTTTTGGGAGAGTAACTCGTCAAGGTTCAGGTTTACTTGTCTTAAGTTAAAACATGAAAATATTATTTGGATTTTCTAGTCCGTCTTTAATAGCACCAAGTGCAATTGAACTGCCTCTAGGCTCTAGAGACATGATCTACAAGCCATGTTTCTGAATTTACAACATTGTTTTTTTAAGCAAATGATGTGATTGTTGATTTACTACACAATAAAGAATGCGATAAAAATAAATGTGATTTATATTCACTAACAGTGTATTGCTGAATGACAAGACAACTGCATTTGAGGGTTTATTGCTTTAATAACGTTACTCGTTTAAAGGGATAGTACACTTTTGGTCAAACCCTATTTTACATAACAGTAACTAGAACTTGTAAGTTATCATTAAAAAGTAAAAACTAACGGTTAATAATTGTATGATGTTTGGTTAAAATAATTATTCAATTGAGAGATCATCAAATACAATTTTAAAACCAGTTTGGTATATTTTCACAAATGCGTAAGTGATTTTTAAATATTTTCTTAAATTATTATTTTTTTTAATTGGTCCCCAACAGATATAATTATGAATATTTCAGCTGTTTCTGAAGCGATATTGATCATCAAACAAATTGAATTCTGTCTTTAAAATTGTGTGCTCTTGAAAAGTATACACTGAATTTTTTCATTACCTCACACAAACACAAAAATTCTCAAAGCACCCTCTAAACCAAAACTGAACTACATGACTGTATCCCTTAGTTCAGTTTTGGTTAAGAGGGCACTTCGAGAAATATTTTTTGTGAGTTAATGAAAAAATAAGTTTAAAATATAAAAAGGACACAATTTTAAAGATTTTGTAATGCCTTTTGAATGAAAACAACCATGTTACTTAGCCTGTCTAGGCATGGTTTTCTACTTTTCAAGCATCATTGAATTAAACTGTTTTAATGATAACTTTAACAAGTAATAGTTTATACAATTCTGTTTGACCAGAACTATTCTATCCCTTTAAGTTTCTAGACTTCCACAAAGTAAAACATGTTTTGATGCATCAAGTAAAATTGTTAGCCAAAACACTGGGGATTCTATGATACAAACTTGTTTCCAAAATGGATAAATTTCATCAACCAAAAAAAAAAAAAATCCTTTTTTTTACGAGGGCTATTTTGAAAATTTTGAGGAAAAAAAAAAATGCCCTTGTGAAAATGTTCACAAGGGCTATTTTGGGGCTCACACGAGCTCTTATTATTTTTACATCATTGAAATGAAAATCTTATTACTTTTACATCGTTCTCACTGCTGAGAGTCTAATAAATGATTATTAATATTTACATGTATCATGCTGTAACCTGTCCGATTTTACCATGATCTGCCGATTTCCGATCATGAATGCAGAAAGATGTACCAAAATTTAAAATTTTGCCCCCGTGTCGTGGCTCACGGTGGTGATTTCAAAGGGAGCGAATCGCCCGTCGCCCAGTGTATTTTTTGGGCTGTAAGTGTAGGGCATAGTATTTCACAAACGAATAAAACCTTGCATTCTATGTAAATCATGTAGACTTATCATTAAGTTTTCTATGGATGTATGTTTATCCCAACATTTTATTGGCTGTATTTTATTACTCTGTTTTTTAACAAATCATGAATATTACATGCAATAAATTAAAATGAGTAAGGTTTGCATCCAGTTTTACCCACAAACCATGACAAATTGAAAGTATAGAACTGTTCCTTGTAATAAACCATTTTGAAAGATCCTTCCTTACACAATAAACTTGTAAATAATATTGATTTCACTTCAAAAAAGACATTTTAATTTTCTTACATTTGAAGATGAATTGGTTAATAAATTATGCCATGGACTCATGTCAAATTAATAGTCCTTTAAGGGATCTAGTACATTTGTTGACATGTGCATGAAGTGATGAATGGTTGATAAAATGTGTATGTTTGTGATCTGATATGTCCACTGAGTATAATGTAAGAACATTTCATGTTAATGGAATGTACATGTAACATGGCCGAGTAATGAGCGAAAATGCAAAGTGATATAAAGTTTGTTAACTCCTTGCAGACTTTGTACATAGTTATAACTTTCCAGTGGATAATTAAACATCAAGACAGCGAGCACTTCAATCGTAAATATCTTTTTAACTCAAGGTAAATTTGACAAAACAAAACCTGTTCTATAGATGCTTCTATTGGTGATACATGTACGAAAACAACAAGGTATGAGAGAACCACTAGAGTTCGAATTAAGTTTTGTGGGTTTGGACAATGTTACTAGATCCCTTTAAGAAAAAGAAAATGTACAGTTGATTAAAAACATGATCCCAATTTGTTCAAATTTACTCATGAAACTAGGCTAATTTGCATACATGTATCTCAGACAAAAGGCACAAAAGAGATCTGTACATCATGTACATGGTCATCACTACATGACCTCACATCTTACATGTATATTGCTGCCTGTGAGAAAATTGGGCCAAACTGCTCTCATAATTGGAGTCTCCGAACTAACACACCATTGTCTTCCAGACGACTAACCTCAGTGGGGTAGTATGAACTCACGTGCACATGTTAGAGTAGAGCGGGGAAAAAATAAAACATTTCTTTTTCGGGGGGCTACTTTTCAAGCTTGCTTGCATAAAAAACAGCGCTCTAAAATTGTTTTTTCATTGAATGCAAATTAATTAGGGCTCTTTCTGGCATTTATGGGGCTAACTCGCCCTGAGCCCATGTGTATTTTTGTTACTGGAGTAGAGGGGCATTAAAGGGGCATGGCTAAGGGACAAAAATAACATTTAAATAGGCACACTGCTTAATTGCTTATGGGGGGGGGGCATTCTCTTTTTGTATTTGTAGTAAAATGTTGTTTTATTTATTAGGGGCACAGTCATGCCCCCATGACCCCCAGTAGCTATGCCAATGCCAATCAAACATTATTTATTGAAAAAAACTGGGCCAACTTGCCACCGAAATGGGAGCAACGAACAGACAAATGTATTCCTGTACTGATGGGAAAGAGATATGACATGTCTGCCCAGGGCGAGCAAAGATTCCTTGAAGAGAACAACCTGTGTACTTGTTCATTTTCCACGCAAACTGACAAGATCTACGGTACAAAGTTACACATTTATATCAAAACCACATTTTCCTTACAAAAAATGACAGGTTTTGCTAGAATCTGACGTGACAGAAGTCACACCTTCAAGAAAAATAAGCTGGGTAAAATTTCCAGGCAAAGCAACAGAAATTCTTAAATCTGTTCAGAAATCATCCTGGAAATTTTTTGAATTAGGTCATATATACCACTGAAATTAATTTCCTTGAATAAAAGAGTTGGAATCAGTATGTATGACTTGATTATCAAACATGCATTTCTTACATATGCTAGCCTGATAATACGACTCTAGATCTGTCCTCAAACAGTTTAATGCACAACTCAATACATGTACAGTACATGTAAGCAATATAAGAATGTACAAACCATGGATGCAATACATGATAACAACATCTCTTCTTTCCATCATTTTGTGAGAGACAGTGGTATACATTTGAGTTTTTGATCCACTGATGGTATGTTTCATGTCAAGAGTAATTGGCAGGAGTCAGACCCATTTAACACCTGAAATGTTCATAGCTTTGTAACTTACTTAGGTAGTCCATTTCAGAATCCTCACTGACGCACAATTCTCTTTACCATACTTTAGTTAAACACGTTCCCTACGAGATTGTGCAATTCCCATGTACAATGTACACAGGTCCCACCAGGTTCCCATAGGATATGGGTTGGGCTGTAGTAAGTCGGGTATTTTTACAACCGGTTAACCGACGACAAAAAACGTTTAACCGAACGGGTAACCGAAAAAGAAAAAAAAAAAAAAAATTTTTTAATTGTTTTTTTTTTTTTTACATTTTTTTTTCTTTTCCGGGTAACCGAAATCGTGAAAATTAAAACGTTTTTGCCGATGCCGGTCGGTTAACCGTCATGTAACCGTTTCACTACAGCCTTATTGACAACCTTCCCATATATTAAGATCTCCATTCTCCTTACAAGTTTAGGCTGTAGCAATGCAATTTTTTTCCATCTTGTCCATTCTGGTATATCTTATCAACCAAATGCCTTTTGTTTTGAGCAAAATAAAAATAACAGTCCACAGGTTAATAAAGTCTGTATGTGTCAAGTGGAGCCTCTATTGTAAAATGAGACAATTTTGGCAAATTACTACATATGACATGTTCGGTATACCAATCTACTTCACACACACTACAAGTAACCAAGGATGTGATGGCGCTAGACCACACAGGGTAATGGTTAAATCTTGTATAAATTTGGACAACCACTTTAATAAGCTTTACAGATTTTTGCTTTAATTCTCAATGTGAGACATGAGACAAATGTATACATATATATACATATGATGACATAAACGGTACCCTGGGGTACCAGACGAAAATCCGCCATTTTGTTTAATTATTTATTTAATTTTTAGGGCTGTACTGTGGGTATAGCGTGCATACAATCGCGCGCTGCACTGCATGCACAACGCAATACGGTTGTACTTCGAGTGGACACAAGATGGCGCTACACAACGCGGGATACCGGGGTACAACGGTACCCCGGGGTACTGCGTGTGTCATCATATGTACAGTCAAACCTGTGTATAGTTACCACCAAAGGGAAGTAAGAAAAGTGGCCACTGTAGACAGGTGACCTCTCTAGACAGGTTCATTCCATTGTTTTTCTCTGCAGGGGATGATGTTTAGTAGCCACTATACAGGTAGGTTGGCTGCTATAGACAGGTGGCCACTAAGACAGGTTTGACTGTACATGTAGTAAGTATCATAGTCGAATGATGAGTTTACAAAAGCCTGCTATACCCCAGTTGGTGCACTGTGTGCCCCCCGCAAAGGTTGCCTGGCTGGAATGCTCCCCAGGGAGTGGAAAACATACACTTTGTGTGCTGGATTGATTACAGAATGCATCCGATGACCGGGGTAATAATATCATTGTAAAGCGCTTAGAGTTGATTATCAATCGTGATAGGCGCTATATAAATCAAATATATTATTATGAAAGGGTACCACCACCCAAAAATAGTATTGTTATAAATGAAAGGTAACATCTTTAGAAGTCCATTGCATCAACAAGTTAAAAAAAATATATTTCCAGAAAAATACAAATATAATTGGTAAACGCATCACCATTCTAAAGCATGCGTTCATGGGTCTGCATGTACGAAGACTACCTTTGTCCAGAGCGAACGAATCGTCCAGGATTCTATTGTGTCCAAACGTACGCGTGAATAGCATTGACGCACTCGCAAATGTTTAACCCGTAAGGAACCATGAAATAATTATGGTTCTGTAAGTGGCCAGTGGTAATTACGTAATTGCATTGTTTATGAATTACACAACCCTTTGCAAAATGTTGGGTATCTATTTGATATAAAGGGTATCTACTGTATACGCCAATATTTTCGCGTACAGATATTTTCGCGAATGAGAGGGTAACAGACATTTTCGCGAGTTGTTGATTTCGCGTTCGGCATTATGTGGGTTTGCCACGGGACTGAAAATCAGTACAATCATGTCAAAAATGCAGCGCCTTTATGCTAATAAAACTGCTCATAAAATACAGAAAACTTGTAAATCAATATTATTACCAGTATTTCTAATATCATTCTAGCGGAAATATGACTACGCACTGTTCAGATTTACCTCGGTTATGGAATTTCTGACAAAAATAGGACTTAGAAGACCTCGGTAGCCGATCGTTTCTTCTTCATACTTCGGCGAATCTAGCAGCTATAGCACCGCTATTTTTGGCTATTTCTTGCCAGCTAGCGTCATACGTTTACGTCTTAGCGATTATCATTGTGTTCGTGCAACAAAGCGATGACTCCGATACAGATTCATTTTCTAATAGGATATACATAGTTCAACTTCACATGCAAGCGAAGCAGCGAACATATGTGTACAATACATGCAAGAAATGCACTGGTACCTACGCAATCAATACGACTCGTATGACGGCCCTGGCGCATGTTTTTTCCTTGTTTTTGCGCGCATTTTTTCTTGTTTATTGATTCTAAATTCCATGCAATCACGTAAGTACACAAATTATTAGACCTGTGTAGATCTACATGTAGTTCAGGTTATTTCTAGATAAAATGAGCTTCAGTATGCCTGTGTCCTTACGTTAGCTACCATACCACTACTCGATGTCTACCGGGGGCCTGGCCGCCCAAGTGCATGTGAATGCCTGCTGACAAGATGTATGAATGACTGACAATATTTTCGCGCGTTGTTAATTTCGCGAATGTATATCGATACGCGAAATTCGCGAAAATAAAACCCTCGCGAAATTAACAGCTTATACAGTATTTGATATTTAACAAAACGGTACCAAAACATATAATTATGTGTTGTTCTTTGCCTGAGGTTCCCTTGAAGTTATTTTGGGGACCATGCAGTCCTGAATGTGTTACTACAATTTTTAACCCGTTCACTGTGAGATTCTGAAATCTGAAATCCCCATAGACTTTGTACATAGCCCACCCGGTTCCCGTAAGCAACGGGTTAACAGCATAGAGTATGATGGAGCATGATTTGGATTGCCACCCAGAAAACTGACAGCTCAGTTGACCTTCAGTACATAGCAGGATACCAGAGCGCAGGAATGTGGAAACTATCAATTAGTGAATACATTTAGCGTTTACCAACCAGGGATACAAACTGAATGTGCACATGACATATAAACAGAGCAGAGTGGATCGCTGTACAGTTCTAAGGTTTGAATGGTTTGAAACTGTTAAGGTTAAAGCTTAAAGCCAAATAACAGTTTTGGGAAAGTTACCGAAAACATCTATATTGGCCAAACTAATTGATCAATATTGTTGATGAAAAAGGGCTTGCATTGTAAAATCCGAACCTAGGTACCGCTAAATGCAGAAATAGCACGTAGCATACGCAGTTCCGCTAGCGGTTAAATTGGACTTTGACAACGTTTGTTTGATTTTGGAACCAATAAATGTTCAATTACTCAATCCCAAAGCAGTCATTGTCCAAATCTTTACATTAACATCCAAGATATGTCCTTTCACGTGACAGGTGATGAAAGCATATTTTTCATTTTTTGTGTGCGGGGCTTCTCCCTGTACTGTTATTTGGCTTTAAGGGATTGATCAAGTGGTTATGTAGAGCTCCCTCTAGAATGCTCAACAGGCCTGAGTAATTGACCTTCAAGAGCTAGCATGCTGCCCAGCATGAGATATATGCTCAAGGGTCAGCAGGGACTAGGAGCTGGACACAGACCCGGGACCAGCTCTCTGACGTGGCTACTTGGAGCTCCATCTAGAATGCCCGACAGGCCAAGTGCTATAGACCTTTACGACTTAGCATGCCTCCCAGCATGAGCTCCAAGCTATGGGTCAGCAGGGGCTAGGAGCTGGACATCGACCCGGGACCAGCTCTATGGTTGGGGTTGAGGTTAGGGTTAGGCTCAAAAAAATACACGGGAGCGACGGGCGATTCGCCCCCGATACCTTTGGAATCGCCTCCGTGAGCCACGGCCACATACCTGCCAACATTTGAAAATGAAAAATCTTACTCTCATGTGAGCGAAGCGCACATCACGAGCGCGAAGCGCGCATCACAAGCGCGAAGCACGCATCACGAGCGCGAAGCACGAAGTCCTTTGCAGCCGGGGTCCAGCTCTAGGGTTCTAGATGCTCTCTTGTGCTATCTTAGCCTTATTTTTCAACATATGACCACACTGAATATGTATGTGTGTATTTATATGCACATGTATATTTACTTTTTGAAAAAAAAAAAAAAAAAAAAAAAAAAAAAAAAAAAAAAAAAATCGTTTTTTTTTTTTTTTTTTTTTTCAGAGTTAAAAAATCGTACTCGTCCGATTTTTTACCCTTTTTTGAGTAAAAAATCGGACTAAATACGACAAAATCGGACTGGTTGGCAGGTATGCGGCCACGGCACGGGGGCGAAAAAAAAAAAAAAAAATTAACATCTTTTTGCATGATCGGAAAGCGCCAGAAACGTACCAAACATGGCATAATCGGATAGATCACATCATGATAATAATTTATTAGACCCTTGAGCAGTGAAAACGATGTAAAAAAAAAGAGCCCCCGTGAGCCCCAAAATAGCCCTCGTGAATAATTTCACAAGGGCGTTTTTCTCCCTCAAAATTTTCAAGATCGCCATCGTGAAAAAAAAAGTATTTTTTTGGTTGGTTAGGCTAGCACTTGGAGCTCCCTCTAGGACGCCAACAGGCCTACTGCTATTGACCTTCAAGAGTTACAAACCGCCCAGAATGAGCTATATTCTACGGGTCAGCTGGGGCTAAGTAGCTGGACACTAACCCAGTATCTGCTCTACTTCAAACACCCCCTAGAATGCCCAACAGGCCTACTGCTATTGACCCTCAAGAGTCAAGACTTAGCATGCTGCCCAGCATGAGCTCTAAAGGCTAAACTCAGGGTCAGCTGGGGCCAGGTGTTCGACACCGACCCGGGACCAGCTCTCTGACGGGGCCACTTGGAGGTCCCTCTAGTATGGCCAACAGGACTAGTGCTGTTGTCCTATAAGACTTTAGCATACCTCTCAGCATGATCACTATGCACTAGTGCAGTGGAGTTAAAGTGTGGCTGTACCTAATGCACAGAGGCCAGTGAATTAGCAGCGGTTGGGCTAGAACAATTTCGAGCTCCAAGACCCTAGGGTCTAATCATTGATCAGTTGTCAAGATGCCATTCATGAATTGAATAAGTATGACAATTACCATGCATGGCAAAAATGGAATTGGGGTTGAATTGGAATACATGTACAATAAACAAAGAATGGAGTCGAGTACACCGGGGGTAGATGGTTTCCAATGCATGATATGGGCACAGACACTGAGGCCCCCGATATTTAATTGTTGCCAAATTTTACTTGCCCCAATGGGCAACCAAATATAACCGAATTGTGATGTTTTTCTTTTGTTTGTGGCCACCAGATTATGGTTTTGGGCCACTACAATTGGCAACATTCTCGTTCTTCTTGCCCTGTTGCCCACTTGTGCCAAACTACATGTACCAGTCCAGGGGCTCCTCACTTGCATTTTTTGTCAGTGGGCCAGTGAAATAATTTCTTCCCCTTTTCTGGGGGCCAAAAGAAAAATGTACTGGCCCGCAAATGTTATTTCGTGAGGAAACTTTTTACTTTTCAAAATATCACTCTTTCCTGATCAAACATGTGATTATAGATGAAGCATGACATGGAGGAAAACAAGATTTTTCTAATTTTGTCAATGTCTTGTTAAAAAATCTGCTTGACCGATCGGGCCACCAAAAATATGACTTTTATACATTTTTTGCTGGCCTGGGCCAGTGTCGAGCCCTGACCAATTGCTACTCAAAAGACAATGCCAGTGTCACGGTATTGGTCAGGTATAAAAGATGATGATGCAAAAGTTGGAAGCCCGATCTGACCCACCGAGACCGCAGACTCTAAATCTTGAAATGTTACTTGAAAAATATTACTACAAGTTTACTAGGCATACAAAAAGCAAAACAGATGAAATGAGCGCAATCTAAGGTCTAAATAGACAAACCTTACCATAACTGGAAGTAATCTCGCCTTTGGCCTGACCCAAATTCAGACATACATTTGTAAATTGTGCAGTTATAGAGCATATATTTTACCAAATACTAGTAGGTCTGTACAGGTTTTATACAAATAACTCCCAACAAATTAAATTCAATAATTGTGAATATACATGTATGCAAGCTGCATGATAATGATACCTGTCCATAATAATATGTGCCCCACTATAGCAAAACCTGGCACTTGTCGGTAAATCATGTTTTGAAGAAATGGGCATTTGAAGTTCACATAATGTGTGTAAAAGACTTATGATTCTAAAATTGAAACAATCATATCTTTGCCAATTATTGACCAATTTGTTAGAACAAAGGATCAAATGAAAGCTTGTGATGAGGCCTTTATAATGGTATGAAACTCTACATTTTGATTTTTACCAACAAGTGCAGGGTTTTGCTATAGCCGGTCACATATGGTAACGGGTAGCATGAACATACTTAGAAAGTACATGCTGGAAAGATATGATAGCCTACCTTATTCCTTTGAGACAAGTTCCCCCTAGGCTGCTGATTTTCAGCCAATGCCTCAGTCCCCATTGTGTGTTGTGAAGCCATGTCTTGCAGTTGGAAGAGCATATTTTTCAGCGACTCAAGCGGACCTTCTGACACCTGATCAGAGGGAAGGTCAGGACTTTTCTGCAAAATTGAAATTTAATAATGTAAATGGTTTAATTTGTATTATTACGGACTCACAAAATATATCAAATTACCTGTAGTCAAGTATCAAATTGATGCCACACATGAATAGTAAATACAACACATGAATCAATTTTATTTCTAGGTCTATATTAACATTACTATAAATTTCTTTGTAACGCTTTGCATTTTACCAATTATGGCTTTCAAAGTTAATTCAATAATGATGATTCTGATGGAGATGGAGATGGAGATGATGATCAATTTGACGATGATGATGATGATGATGATGATGATGATGTTGATGTTGATGTTGATGACGAGGACGAGGACGATGAGGACGAGGACGAGGACGAGGATGATAATGATGATGATGATGATGATGATGATGTTGGATGTTGATGACGAGGACGATGAGGATGAGGATGATGATGATGATGATGATGATGATGATGATGATGATGATGATGATGATTGATGAGGATGATGATGATGATGACAATGATGATAAAGATGAATACAATGATGATCATTATTATTAAATAATTGAGTACCGAAGTGTGACATATATGTATCACAGCTTTTCATTGCCACGGGTAGTGGAATTAAACATGTCCATGAAGTTTGGTAGCCCGAAGCTAATTTGTAGTGGCCCCGGGCCAGCAGGCCTGTGCTAATTTTGAGCACTGCACTAGCTAGGTTACAGACCTGGCCAGATGAGTTGAGACAGTCGTCCAGGAACTGGTCCATCATCTGCTGTACTGCGGGATCCCTTGTGGTGGAGTCTTGGGCCCTAATTCTGTGGGACGATACAAATGGAATCGGGTATGAATTAACATATATTTTAAATACGTTCACTTCTAAAAAGCATTTTTTGAGGAAGGACTGCTATCAAAAGAGCTCCTAACTTTATTAATGATTAGAGCACTGGTCTAGCAATCCTGAGGTCTCAGGTTTAATTCCAGTCAAACTGAAAGCCCTTTTTCATTAAGACATTTTTTTTTTTTTTTTTTGGGAGGGGGGGGGGGGGGGGGGGGGGGGTGGGTCAGATAAATTGATCAAGAATGTCATGTTTTTGCCCTTTGGTCTATTTGAATAGGTTGGTATGGGTTGAAATCATATAACCGTAAATCTCTGTGTATAAGACGCACTTTTGTTAGGACGGAAAATTTCAAAAGTGGGGGTGCATAATATGTACAGGCACAGAAAAAAAGATGAATACAAATAAAATTAAAACATTTTGAGTCACCCTGTAGTGCTGTTGGAACACATGGCTCCTGTTAAAGCTTAATGCCAATTGTAGCATTCATCACATGTATACATTTTCTCACCATAAAAAAAGTGGTTAGTAAAATTTTAAAAATGCATATTTAATGAGCAATGGCTCATGAATATATGAATATTCATGAGCAGCAGTGTTACTGCTGCAGTTTTTTACTAACCACTATTTTTAATATGATAAAATGTATATATGTTGATGAATGCTAAATTACTTCTGACAGTAAGCTCTTGCTAGGGCCTAAACCTGTGTCGTACGCATTCCAACAGCACTGCAGACAGGGTGACTAAAAAAAAAATCACTACATGGTGTCTCAAAAAACAAAACAAAACTAGATGGATCTTCGACTGCGCGCAGTCGAAAATGATGCCTCCGCCATTAAGCGATTTATTTATATCAAGCCGAAATAAACATGTACACTGAATTAATTCTGTCAACTCAATTTTGATGACCAGTACTCTGTCTTTTAGATCTTGACATATCACAATTATAAGCTATTAGTGACCTTGACCTTTGACCTCATGACCCCCAAAATCTAATCAGTTCATTGGCTCTCCAAGATACATACATGTACCAAGTTTGGTCAGAATCTGTCAATCCGTTCTTGAGATAATGCGATCACAAGCTATTTTCGCATATATAATGAGCTCTGTGACCTTTGACCTTTGACCTCATGACCCCAAAATCTAATCAGATCATCGTCCCCCCAAGATACATACATGTACCAAGTTTGGTCAGAATCCGTCAATCCGTTCTTGAGATAACGCGATCACAAGCTATTTTTGCATATATAATGAGCTCTGTGACCTTTGACCTTTGACCTCATGACCCCAAAATCTAATCAGATCATCGTCCCCCCAAGATGCATACATGTACCAAGTTTGGTCAGAATCCGTCCATCCGTTCTTGAGATAACGCGATCACAAGCTATTTTTGCATATATAATGAGCTCTGTGACCTTTGAGCTTTGACCTCGTGACCCCAAAATCTAATCAGATCATCAGCCCCCCAAGATACATACATGTACCAAGTTTGGTCAGAATCTGTCAATCCCTTCTTGAGATAACGCGATCACGAGCTATTTTTGCATATATAATGAGCTCTGTGACCTTTGACCTTTGACCTCATGACCCCAAAATCTAATCAGATCATTAGCCCCCCAAGATACATACATGACCCAAGTTTGGTGAAAATCCGTCAATCGGTTCTTGAGATAACACGATCACGAGAACGGGACGTACGGATGGACGTACGTACGTACGGACGGACGGACAACCCGAAAACATAATGCCTCCGGCTACTTCGTTGCGGAGGCATAAAAACACAGAGATTTATGGTAATGCACTAGAAATATTGTCCTTCAGTAAGAGTTTTAACCAATACTTCTCTCTTACCAAATTGGCCCCAGTGTATTTATACATAAATGTAGGTTCTTGGTCAGACAACATGAAGATTTCTAGAAATATGATCCTGTCATCATTATTACATTCATTGTATTCGTTGCCTCAATTTCTTTTTTTAATTGCTATTTAACATGGCAGCAATGTAAATTAACAATGTGCATGACAATTTTAACAATGTGCATGACAATTTTTACAAGGCAAACAAATTTAATAGAGCATGACTAGGCAAATATATTATACAGGATTTGTAATACTTGCCTTTATTTGGAGTCACCTTAAGTCCATTTTGACTAATAACATTATAGAAATTCTTTGATGGAATGGCAAAAGATTTTAATTTCAAATGCACTTACTCCGCTTTCAGCTTTGACATGATGTCTTGGTCTCCTGCCAGGAGTTCCTCCATTGCACTGCTGTCCAGACTGTTCTCCAATGGTTCAAAGTGACTGGACGCGTTGAGACTAGCACCAGTATTCTCAACAGCCCTTTGTGCCCTCTGAAGCATTGCATTAGCTCTGGCAGTCTCTGCAGCATGAAAGGAAAATACAATTCCATTAGAAAGACTATAAGTAAACAAAACCCTATATTCAAAAGATAATTCATGCAATATATATTCATTGTAATGATCATCCATGCCCTCAGAAGCATTGCATTTGATCTGGCAGTCTTGATGATGATGATGATGATGATGATGATGATGGTGATGATGATGATGACAAGGACGACGACAACGAAGACGATGATACAGAAATGGGACTGGGTGGGAACTTACTTTATAATCTGCAATTCCTAGCCATTTGTGGACTGAGTCAGATATTGCTACATTACTAGGGAATATATTTCCTCCCTACAAAACATTGTTCTTAGAACTCGTTAATGCTGTTATCCGATCCGGGAACGATCCGATTTCCCGGCGATAATCGCTTCCGAGCCGGATCCGAGACGGATCCGAGAAATAAATTTTCTGTGTATGTTTGACAGTCCATTAAGTAGTGTAATTTAAAGGGGAATTCCACCCCAGAAATGTGATGTTTGCTATAAAATGAAGTGAATATGAAGAATCATGATCGAAAATCTGAGCCAAAACGGTAGAGCAATAAAAAAGTTATGACAGGATGAACTTTGCTCCGATTTTTAGTATCGTTCGCAATTGCTATCGATCGTGACGTCACTTGCGAGCTGCAGCCATTCTGACTTCTACATGGAAATTTTAAAAAATTTAAATTTTCTTAATAACAAAGCAAATTTATGAGCTTACAAATTCCAAAGAGGTTGGCCCATCGATATTCTTCTATGAGTTCGTGAAAACAAGAAGAGAAAATTTAATTTTTAGTAACGAAAATGAGAAATAAGTGTATTTTCATGTACTAAAGCCATGGCGAGTTGCTCGTCAATGATGTTGCATATGGCGGCAATTTTGAAACGATCGCTCATTACTACATGATGTTCAAATAGGTATAACTCCTGTGTTTCTTGTCCGATTTTGATCAAATTTTCACCAATTATGCCTCTTATTCTGCTTATTCAAATAACGAATGGTTTTATCAGGCCCGGAATACCCCTTTAAATAAAGAATGGGGGAATCATATTGTTTACTTTATGAGTGGTTATTTTGGAGAAATTCTTGGTTCGTTAATTCATTTCGCAGTCGAAAATTGAACAGGATGCGCAAAATTGCTACCATTTGAACGATATTGCCGACGGAAATGCATACAAAGTTAGGCCGACACTCTCGGGGAGACTTCAGATGTATATCTGTATGATCGAGCTGATCAGCCAGTGCATTCTAAAAGTGGCTCAAAATACGTATTTTGGTTATTTGCAGATTTGCACCATGTTTAAATGTTTTGATATTCTACTTACATGATTGCATGGCGTTTAAAAGCTGAACAGAAAAAAAACTGAGCCCCAAAGCAATGCAAACAACTACTAAAAAAATCGGTAAAATAATAACAACTATACATAACAGATCGCGGATGAATCCATATCCGGCGTAAGAACAAAGACCCGTACACTAGCGAATATGCGTGAAACATGCCAGCAGTGCAGCGGCCCGAAAACTTGCTGCTACCGGTACCGTAACTACTTCAACCTTCCCTCATGAACGTGCTTTGGAAATTTATCGATATATTCAGCGCAGTTTTTCATTGTTTTCGGGGTAATTTTTTTAATCTTTTCAGCTTTCAAAGGCCATGTTATCATGTAAGTAGACTACCAAAATTGTGTTGATCACAAAAAGGCTAATTTATAGCCACTTTTTGAAGGCTCTCACCAAGAAGATCGTACAAATTTACATGTGATGTTTCCCCGTGACTGGCCGGCTGAGTTCTGTGAATGTGTGGCGCGATGCTGAACAAACGATCAATTTCTAGGCCCAATTCACTTCGGAAAAAATACTTTTCTTGCGAAACTTAGTTAATTCTGAATAGTCTGTAACTGTTTTTCTGTAAAGATTGATATGTGCATGCCTCAAAGCGTCAACATTGTTAATATTATTGGCATATAAAACAAGAAAGATAAGTCTACAACGCTGCATTTTTTTCAGAGCAAATTGCAATACTATTTTTTTTCCGAGATCCGATCCGATCCGAGAATCTCGTTAGCGATTTTGAATTCTACCGATCCGAGAACGATCCGGGATTTTTTCTTTACCTAACAGCATTAGAACTCGTACTAAATAATTAAAACCATAAACAAGCAGTTAATATGTTAGCTTTGATTAACAATCAAACAAATACCTAGAATAATTGGCAATTGTTTAACTCCTTGAGTGCCAAGCTGGCATTTTTGTGAGTTACAATCCACACAAATGCCATCGAGCCTTAAAATCCCTGGCACTCAAAGTGTGAAAGTTGGCAGTTCTGCTTTCAATTCAATGCAATTAATTGTATTCCATGCCAGTTTAATATTGTTAATCTGTTCGAAACGCTAGTACTCACCACCAACAGTAGTCTCACTGACACAGTCTCCCACACTGGCCAGACCCACGCCAAGTCTGTCCTTCAGCGTCAACGACGACAAGGTGCTGAGTGAAGCAATCTCATCCTCCTTCATCGTACCGTTGCTCTCCTCGCTGCCGATGGGGGACAGCTGCTGGTCAAGGTGGTCTTGATGCGAAGGCTGCCCAAGGGGATCGGACAGTGGCTGGTCTCTGTCCAGCCCGAAAGGTGACGAGTAAATGAGACTGTCCGTAGTAGTACTTGTGTCCAGATGGTTAAACATCTTGCTTGTAACATTGAAGGTCTGACCACTTTGCATTGCTTGTTGTGGCTGCAATCGTGTCCTAGTGTCCAATCGGTTGTGTATCTTCGTGGAGGCTGCACCGAGACTTTGACTATTAGGCACTGTGTGTGGTGGACGAAGCTGTGTATTGTGTTGCCCGTGAGAGCCTTTTAATGAAGATTTCCCATTTTGCATCAAAGTTCTGGTAGAAAATTCCAATCTGTCACCATGTTTGTCATTTGTTCTTCTCGATACATGTGCAGAGTTTGAAACTCCTCTGTCTACTCTGGATAGATGGTTGCTATGTTTACCATTCTGAAGGGACTGGGGAACCGACGATATCAATCTTGATGTTTCATCGCCAAATGGTGACTCATTGATGAGGTCCTCTGTACTGCCACTCTTAGTTCTCCTGTGAAACTGGGGAACTGATGTTGTTAACCTCGATGTTCCATCCCCAAATGGTGACTCTTCGATAAGGTCCTCTGTACTGGCACTCTGAGTTCTAGTGTGATGTTTTTGGCGATTCAAGTCACCTTGAACTGTCTCATAGTTCTTGTCTGTAGATGTGATCGCTGTAGTTATAATCCTGCCATTCTGGGACGGCCTCAAGGAGTGACTATTCCTATTGGATGCTCCTGGCTTCTGGACCTCTGAACGGAGACTTCCAGGCTTGGACAACTCAATGCTTTTTGGATCGCTCAGACCACTTCTGCTACTTCTCTGGGTGAGTTCACCCTGGAAGGCTGGAGGACCACTGGCGACATTTGGATCCATATCTTCTGCTAGGAGGCGTAAAGACGCTGGCAATATGCTTGTTGTCACGTCTAGATCTTCAACCCATGTAGGAGCTGGTCTGATCCCCGACATTACCGATTCCGGGGAAGACAAGTGACTTGTTTGAGCCTCTGGTGCTTCACGCGAGCTCATCCTGTTGCTTGAACTATCCGCATGACTTCTTCTAAGATGAGTCTGAGGTGTGGGAGGGAGCCCATCTTCACCCAGCAGACTATCTACATACAGAGTAGAAAGGTTATTGCCCTGACCATCCACTGTTGCATCAAGTTCATTTACCCAGGCTGGTATGGGTCTCCTTTCTTCCCTGGAGGATACCGATCTGATTTCCTTAGAGGATACTGATCTGACTTCCCTGGATGATATTGATCTGACTTCATTGGAGTATACTTGTCTTGCACGCACACCTGAAGCCCTCAGGTTCTGGGAGTGTGGTGGCTTTCTGGAGGACACAGGATGTTTCTGAGATGTATACGGAAGGCTTGAGTATGCTCTGGCTGAGGCCTGGTGGCTCCTTCCACCTGGAAGACTCCTGGAAAACTCTCTGACCGAATCTCTGGCCAGTCTTGAGGACACGCTTCTACCCGAGTCCCGGAGCATTGCTGACGATACGCCTCTTGAGGTGCTTACATTTCTCTTGAGATGTGTGCCATGTTCTGAACCTCTGGTCCCTGCATCGGGCATTTGCTTCAACCTGCTGGCTGGCATGTGTCTATTGTCCCTGTGATGACTTGGTAAGGCGTAAGGATTGGCAAGCAACAGAGCATCTGTGGAAGAGCTGATTTCACTCGCAAGGTCCGAGAACTGAGTTTGTGTTTCCGAGATTGAAGCATCATCTTCCAATGGGACTGGACTCCTCCTCCTTGGTGGGTAACTTGATGGTTCCTCCAAGGCTGATGATGCGTAGGCTGTGAAATTAAAGTTCAGACCAATTTACTATATATACGCATAACATATATGAGGAACAAGGAATGTAAGACTAACGTTCAGATAGTAAAAATTGCTTTAAACATGATCCTAGTTTGTTAATGACAGATGCATGGATATTGTAGCTTAAGTGCCCCCAAAACAACAATCAAGCTGATATATCATCGGATGTGAGGTTTGAAAATTATCATAGTAAAACAATTAATAACAAGAGTGAATTTTGCTTGTTACTTATAATATCAGTCATATAATTTTTTAGAATAGCCATAATTAGATTGTACCTTGCTTCGTTCATCAAGATTATGAAGCAAAGAACAGAAATAACTAAATAACAAAATCATCAAGTTGGTAATAACATTTGTTTACAGTTAATATATGATAAAGTTTTTAAAGTGTCCAAATCAATTGATCTGACCTTTTTATATCATAGATTACATCCCCCAAAAGAGTGCTAATACCTACCGGGTCCCTGTTCCAAGTCTGCTCTCAAAAGCTGCTCGTAGGAGTCATCGATGAGCTTCCTAATATTGAACCGATGGAATTCATTCTTGGTGTCCCTTACTCCTGTATCGAGGCTCCTCTGTGCCGTTCTCTGAAGAGTCGATCTTGGCAGTAGTAAATCGCTGACAGTCCTCTGAAAGATAAGGGTCAAAATACAACTATAAGTTCAAATTCTTTTCCAATAAATTGCTCAGTACAATCTGACTAATCGATTACCGTAAAACTCCGTGTATAAGACGCACCCCCAACTTTCACAGCAAAAAAAAACAAAAAAAAACAAAACAAACAAAAAAACAAAAAAACAATTTTTTTTTTTTTTTTAGACACCCTGTATTAATTTTTTTAAAGACCCTGAAGTGCTGTTGGAATGCTTATACCACTTGTCTAGGGCATGCCAATAGCTTAATGTTGAATGTAGCATTCATCAACATCATTTTCTCACATAAAAATAGTGGTTAGTACACAAATTGCACATTTATTAGCAGTAACACTGGTGCTCATAAATATTCATATTCATGAATATTCATGAGCACCAATACTCACTAAATATAATGCAATTTTCTAAATTTACTAAGAACTATTTTTAATTATAAGCAAAATTCATAACCACTGGTTAGAAAATTGCATATTTAATTAGTACTGCTGCTCACGAATGTATGAATATTCATTAGCAGCAGTATTACTGCTCAATAAACTTGCAATTTTTACATCTGTAACCAATATTTTTTGTGTGAGAAAAAGGTATATCTTGCTGAATGCTACAACTGACAGCAAGCTCTTGTCATGCCCTAAACCATGTGTATACACATTCAACATGACTACAGGGTGTCAAAAAAAAAAAAAAAAAAAAAAAAAAAAAAAAAACAATTTTTTTTTTTTTTTTTTTTTGTTTTGTTTTTGTTGTTGTTGCTATACCTGTGTATAAAACGCACCCCCCCCCCCCCACTTTGAAATTTTTCCGACGGAAAAAAAGTGTGTCTTATACACGGAGTTTTACGGTAGTTTCCTGAATTTGTTTGTAGTTGTTATCTTCTGTATTATAATACCCCCAGCTGCCATTCTGTAAAATGTTGATCCAACACAGTTCTCTGAAATTCTTTGAAGGCCTGAATGGGTTAAAGATGATTTGATTTTGGTATAAAGTATGCTTTCTTCATAGACCCCAGGCTGAGATGTTTCTATAATACATTCTGGGATCAATAACTCTTGCTTACATACCCAGAGATATGTAAAGTAGTTTTAACAAATGAAATGTAAGACAATATTACATTCGGTTTCTTTATGATAAATGCCATTACTTAGGTTTATAGTTTCAAATACTAGTACAGGGCAATTCCAAGCAAACATTGACATAACCACTGATTTTTCAAATTCGTTGTACCATAACAAATTTGGTATCAAATGAAAGCTAAAAGATTGAACTTTCCAAAAATGTATTTTGTTTTTGAAAAAAAAAATTGTAAACTATTATTTTATTGTTAATATATAGCATAAATTAATTTTCAGTTATTTTCACAAAACATTCAATTAAATATTAAGCATAAAAGAACTGCGAAAAGGAGTTTCCATAAAATTTTATTTCAGTGTTGATAGGATCATTGCTTCAATTTTTCAGATAAATATCAATTTCGTCATTTTCGCTCTTCGTTCCGCTTCAGTGACTGTCTCATTTACAATCATTAATATGTCAAGGCGTTACACTAAAAACATATATTTTTAATATTTCTGGAAAAATATGAATGGGAATGAAATAATTTTTTGTTTTCTCTTTATTAGCCCATAGGGCTATAATATGCATGCTGAATAGCAGCATTATCTTTTACCACTTATTAATATAATCAATATCAATTTGGTCACGGCGTTACGTTTTGTGTAACGCCGTGACGCTACCTACTGGATTCCCATTGACATAACACAGTAGACATAATCAAATAGTGTAAGATATTTTTTGTAGGTATGCTTGGGCATTGCTCATGCTATAATTATATGAATAGGGTCAGTTGATAATGTTTCCATCTCAAAGTTACCCGAGTCATGTATGTGTATGGGTTGTATGTCCGTCTGTCTGTATGTGCATCTGTACATCAGTGTTCTTTTTTTTGCAATATCTCAAGAATCGTTGGATGGATTTCGTTCAAACTTTGTACAATCCATGTATTTAGAGGTACAGATTATTGGATATGATTTTGGTCCATGAGGTCAAAGGTCAAAGGTCACAACGCTAACAAATGTGCACAAATTATATTATTATCAAGATAGTTTGAGAATCCTTGAAGGATAACATGATAATAATACTGGTATGCGTCCAGTGAAGTATATGACCTGATTAGGGAATGGGGTCATGGGAGGTCATAGGTCAACAGGTCAAAATATTGTTGTTGTTTTTTGTTCTCACAATTAAGTTCCAGAATCAATGTTAGAAAGAGTACTGTAGGTAAAAGACAATTTTCTGAAACTGTTTGGGGCACAGGTCAAAGGTCACTCGGATAATTACCAATTCAAAAACAAACATTTACTAACTCTGAAATCATGTTACATGAAACAAATCACTTGCAAATATGCACTGTGCAGACCAAAAATTAAACATTTGTATGTTATTTTGAGAAACAAGGTCAAAGGTCAGATGTCAAAGGTCTCATATTTCATTGTTACATTTAAGTATGTATTTTGGTTTTAATATTTGATGGTTCCATTAACTAACTTCTGAAATAGATAAGAATTTCAATTATGTCCTAAAAGATTTTTTGATCAATAGAGGGCGCTGTGCTGCAAATTTGTGTCATGCGGATGATCATTTAATAGCATCTTGGTTATATCACCCATTCATCTAGTTCTTTATTGATTCTGGATCACTACATTAAAATTATATCATATTATTCATCTCTTTAATATCTCCCATATATATAACATGTACAATTCAGAGGTCACGGCGTTACAGTCACGGCGTTACAGTGCATAGATACATTTATGATATCATATTTACTATGAGCATTGGATTTTTTCTACATTTTTATTTGGATGTTCTAGCTTGATGTCTAGTACAAAGAATCAATGTGACAAAAGTGCAAAATGTTCATGTAGTTCACAGAGTTTACTTAGTTTCTTAGCATGTAAGAAACCATGTCTTTTTGCCGTCACGGCGTTACGGCAGATATTGATATTCATAATTAATAATTTATTGGGAATTTTGGTTTTCTTGCTATTGTAAATTATTGGTAGGATAGTGGTTACAGATGCGTATCAAAAGTTGGTTCTAGATATTTAGATTTTATGAGTTATTTGGACTTTCATTGTGAGAAACACCTCTGCTCTGACCGTCACTGCGTTTGCTTGGAATTGCCCTACAGTCAAAACTGTCTTAGCGGCCACCTATCTATAGTGGTCAGCCTGCCTATTCTGGCATCAAAAGTGTTCCCCTGCATAAACAAAATCTATGTTATGGGTCCTGTTAGAGATTATCCATTTACTGTGGTCACTTTTCTTTTTTTCCCCAGGTGGTCACTATTATACACTGGTTTGACTGTACTAGCACTAAACAGGTAAAGACTAAAGATGTGTATGGAATGTGTGCTCACTCTGTAGGTCGGCGGCGTCTCCGATTCATGCTGGCTCTCGTAATCCGTGATGTAAGCCTTGAGGGCAGCAGACGCGGACGGGTACTGCGTGTGTCTGTACGTCATCGTGGACGCTCGCCCGCTGCAGCTCTGGGAACTGCGGAGGTCCGTCACCACCAAGTCACTTCTGAAGGACTCCATTTCTGGCCCTTCCCAGCTCCAGAGACACGCAGTCCCCTGTTCATGGAAGGATATCGTCCAGTCTTGGGATCACTTCCAAAGCCATGATAGGGCACACTATCAAGGAAAGGAGTAAATATTAAATAAAATGTTATCTAACTAAACTTCATCACACAAAATTTCAATAAAGCAAACTGGGATTGGGAAATATATATTCATAATTCATTTTTTCCTTCATTATCCAGTGGTGGGGGGGGGGGGGGGGGGTGCCTACTTTTAACCCCTTGTGCTTGGCATTTGCCTCGCCTTCGGATCGCGCTCGCGCGATCGTCTTTTCTGGTCCGTCCAAATTCTGGGTTATTTTGCGAAATTTGGGTATTTATTATTTCGAATCATGCATTTTGAAGGTGGAAAACTTAAAGGTAAAGGTGAGTTTTGGTAATTTCCAAAGTGCCCCCCCCAACATAAATTGTAACGGATTTGGCTGATTTCAATTCCATATGAAAGATCATCGAAAAAAACATGGGAAATAATAATAATTCCCATTCAAATGCTCTAATTGTTGTGAAATTTACTTTCAAAATATCATATAAAAGTGGTTGACGCCCGGGTATCACTTTTTAGAGAACGCTAGTGCGAGGCACTAGCGTTCTATGTCCTTCTAATAAAGGACTGAAACCAAATATTTGTGTGCACGCTAATTGCGCTTAAAACTATACATATTATACGGTACTTACCAGCAATTTACTCTCCAATATGTGATCCAACTACCGGGTGGATTAAGATTATGATTTGTCCTTCCATTCCGCAAAAAATTAGTGATATATGCGCCTCATGGACCAGTCGCTCCGTGTGTTAGCGCGACTGTGAACGAAAGGCGTACGAATTCGAATGGGGCTTGCGGTCAACGGCAGTGTTGGAGTCATACTCTATGGTTGGGATACATACTATACACGTACTACTGTATAGTATTACCACACACTGCACTACAGTCCCGTATTACCGCACACTGCACTATACAGTCCCGTATTAGGACCTACAACGCCTAGTGCTTCGCGCTGAGTTAATTTGACACTTCGAGTTGTAACGGCTCTTTTTGAATGATAACAGGGGTTTTACTTTGTCGTTTGTAATTGTGTATACTTTTCGAGCATGGTGAAGTTATAACTATTAGTTTGTACCGTAATGGTGAAGGTTTTGGTTACTAATGTTAAGTTTGACCAATACTCAACTATCCCTTTAATAACTGTCTGCAGTACTTGAAAGTTAATTAAAGTCAAACTAAAGAATTTGAAATTAGGTAAGTAAAAACCCATTTATATATTCATTTGTTCATTATGGGGGATTTTGTATCATCCTAACAGTGAGATTCAAGGTTTTTGAATGCGAGTATGTCAGGCGCCGTGCGTTACATAATTTAATATAGTCAACCATTCGATCAACACAGTCAGTCACAAGTCAACACAATCATAATCATATCAATATCAGTGCTACACTACAGCCCTACGTACTGATATTTGTGTTGGCTACCAACAGTCAAAACTGCAAGACACCTGTCATTTGTGAATTTATCGTGATAAAATCGACCCGTTAGTTATTTGTTTTCGTCGGTTCATTGACGTTACCTTATTTCTTACACACATCTGATGAAGACACTGCAAATCCAAATGTAAAGAGTTGATTCAATGCAATTTACAGCGTTTGTTGTCAATGTCATCATGCCCCGTCTTCAAAAATGAGTCACGAACAGCGCTCGCGCGCTCAGCTGATTTTTGTATTATTTTTTGTTGCACTCAATTAATTTACCATACAAGTTCTGGCATCCACGCGCCCTTTTTTCCCATCCCGCGCGAGCGAGGCAGATTATGCACAACATTCACCCCTGAAAAGTGACCCACTTCCTTACTGCGCGCAGTACGCCGCGCGGTGCAAGCGTATGCGCGATGTTTTCTATTTTCGGAATGTAACCCCAAAAGTTCAAGTCATTACGTTAAATTTAAGGACGTTCCCCAGTTAAAGTGAAGTCCATGTCAGTTTCTTCAAACTTTCCATACCGTAACTTTGACCCATCTGAAGCCCAAATATGGAAATAAAACCATAGGTTCGTGTGCTTGTTTTTCTTCTACGGGACTCTGAAGAATATGGCAATCTGACGTCCAGTATATTATATGTAAGGGAACGTGCAATGCTTTTAAACACACAGTTCACAAGACAAAATAAGGGTAACACAGCTTTAGTTGGGTTTATAGCCGAAGTTTGTTTTATTCACATTTACGCATAACAAAAGAAAAGAGGACAGAAGATCAACACCGATTATCTATCACCTCCAGAATGACAAGTTCTTCCAAATCACATTTACCATGGAACAGTTGCCAACAAACTTCTTCAAGTTCAGAACACAAGTTGCTTCTACCAGGAAGTGGAAAGACTCCCACTTCCCTGCTTCTACGGTGGCGTACGTAACAAAGAATGAGGTCTCCCCATCAACAAGCTCACCGTCAATGCATTGCCTGTGATAGCTTGGGGAAGGGGGAAGCTCTTTTGTTCTGTAAATGCTATGGACAAACATAAAGCTACTGCATCTCCCTAACAACAAAAGGGTGTTGGTCATAAAAAGCTAACTGGGAGATGCATATAATATAACACATGTATGTATAAAGTATATGGGACGAACCTATATTTTCTGCGCCATATATAACATACAGGGGGCCTAAAGGGGAACATTATATTATACAATTATATAACAAATATAATTTATCTCAACCAAAGTAATCTAAAATGTACCTTGATAACATCAAGGTTCATTCCTTACAACTCTCCCCTGCTTTTTGAGTTTGTCCTCAAACTTAACAAAATAATAGCTAATGTATAATCAAAATAATTTAACTTATTTAAATATATACCTAAAATAAGCCAAGACTATTATGGTCATAGACTCATTTGAAACTATCATAATGATACAATATTTTTCAATCAATAACCGCTCAGCTTAAGCCAATTAATCTTCATTAAGGCTAAATAAATAAGTCAAGACCTTTATGGTCAGAAACTCGTTTTAAAATAACCTAATGATTCCATATCAATCCCTTATTAGCATCACTTAGCTTAAGCCTGTTGATATCTATCATGGATAATTAAATAAGCCAAGACCTTTATGGTCATAGACTCGTTTTTTTACAATATCCCAATGATTCCATATCATTCACTTGATATTATCACTCAGCTTAAACTAGTTGCTTTACATCAGGGATGATTGTGGGAACGATTGAAGGAAACACTTGGTTGTGATAGTGGTCACTTTAGATCCAGAATCTATCACAGCCCCAAGTTCTACCCCACCAAGTTTTACCTTAGTAGTGAGGCAACTCCCAACAATTCGCTCCGTTATCCTATCTTCAGAGCCGACTACATGTTACCTCGCCTCCAGGCGTTGCACAGTCCGCGTTGAATTCCTCCTGCTTGTCTTGCATCCATTGTAAGACATCCGCCTGTCTGCGAATGGCAACAGTAAGTCCCTCCATCACACTGACAACCTCTACTGAAGCCTCTGTCTAACGCACTGCTCCTTCAAGGTGGGCGGTGACGTAGTCTACTGCACGCTCGCCCTTAAGACGTCTAAGGTTGAGGCCTGCCCGCACATCCTCGACAAACTCCTCCACAGATGCCCCATCCATCCCGCTGAACGGCTTAATCTTCTTCTCTTTCGGCGGGAAGTACACCTCCCTACTCTGGAGCTCCGTCGTCAGCTTCTACAGGCTCTCCTTCAAGTCCTCCACCGTCGTCATCTTCCTGCCAAATCTCCAAATCTTCAGCAGCCAACTAGTTTTCTCTGTCCACGAAGATTAGCTGTACCCCATCCGTACTACCAATTTTTAAGGGAACGTGCAATGCTTTTAAACACACAGTTCACAAGACAAAATAAGGGTAACACAGCTTTAGTTGGGTTTATAGCCGAAGTTTGTTGTATTCACATTTACGCATAACAAAAGAAAAGAGGACAGAAGATCAACACCGATTATCTATCACCTCCAGAATGACAAGTTCTTCCAAATCACATTTACCATGGAACAGTTGCCAACAAACTTCTTCAAGTTCAGAACACAAGTTGCTTCTACCAGGGAAGTGGAAAGACTCCCACTTCCCTGCTTCTACGGTGGCGTACGTAACAAAGAATGAGGTCTCCCATCAACAAGCTCACCGTCAATGCCTGTGATAGCTTGGGGAAGGGGGAAGCTCTTTTGTTCTGTAAATGCTATGGACAAACATAAAGCTACCTGCATCTCCCTAACAACAAAAGGGTGTTGGTCATAAAAAGCTAACTGGGAGATGCATATAATATAACACATGTATGTATAAAGTATATGGGACGAACCTATATTTTCTGCGCCATATATAACATACAGGGGGCCTAAAGGGGAACATTATATTATACAATTATATAACAAATATAATTTATCTCAACCAAAGTAATCTAAAATGTACCTTGATAACATCAAGGTTCATTCCCTTACAACTAGAATGATAGCGTTACAGGATCAAGGCCATGATAGGCAACAAAATGTCCAATAGCAAACTTAAATCCCCATAATTCTTTCAAAATCCACGTAATTTTCTCCAAACTTGGGAGAATTGTAGAGAAAGGTATCCAAAACGAGGAAAAAAATTTAAAGTTGGGGGTGTATGCTCTCAATCTTGGTAGCAGCGCCCTCACGCGGCAGAAAACACCAATATCCTAAAAATCCTTCTCAGGGACGTTTTCTGTTAGGGGTGGGATAATGGGCAAGGTTCATAAAACTTATGCTGTACATTCAAAACCCATGTCACTTTTACGAAACTTGCCAAAATTATAGAGAAAGGGTTACTGAATACAAAAAAACTATACAAATGGAGGGTTCGTGTGCTCGTTTTTGTGCTAGCAGCGCCCCCATGCGGCAGAAAACATCGTAAGACCACAAAATCTGGTCGGGAACCTATCCAGGGATGCAATGATGGGGTGGGTTCATAAATCATAAAACCTATGTTGTACATTCAAAACCCATGTCACTTTCACAAAACTTGCCAAAATTGCCGTGATAGGGTGGGGAAATATTCACAAAGGACGGTCCATGTGTTGGTGTTTTTTTTTTGTGTGTTTTACTTGCAGCGCCCCCATGTGGTATTTTGTGTGTTAAACTCCACACCGCCGGACAGGTTCTTTCGCCAAACTTGACATAAGTGTGGAAAAAGTGATAGGCCTACTGGAGGTAGACAAATCAGGAAAGGGGAGTTGTAACATATTAGTCTGCCCTCTCAATGAAAAAATAATTCTTGATCTATAATAGTGTTGATTGTAGATTGCATTTGTTTGTTGTTGCAGTGGTTGATATGCTGTAAACTGTCGCGATGTACTTTGCGTCCCAAAAAAGAATGAAACATAGACAAAAAAACAGAACCCTGAAACAGGGGTAATTAACCCACTGATAGAGTTTCACAGTGTAAAAACAATTCTTGGACAAATCATGCTTAGTATCAGTGAAAATGTTTAACACGAGTCAAAAGTAAGAGAACAAATATCTGCACAATTTGTGCCAACATTACGTATGTTGCAATTCAATGTACAGTTGTTTTCTCACACGAAACCTTGAAATGCAAATGATCGGGCAATCCTCAAATTGGAAAACATTTCGCTGACTTAAAGGGAGAGATCCACTTTTGCAAGCCAAAATTCAAAAGTTGGGAAGTTATTGTCTTATATGAAAGGAAATGCCATTTAATAGCATGCCTGAAAAAAATTAGGGCCTGAAATCTCTTTTCGTGGAGTTATAGACCTAAAAATGAATAAACTGAGGGACGTCGGTTATTTAGGTATACATACGTATTTTCGGCCGGTGAGTAAGTTCGTACATACATTTCACGGAGTGCCAGATCGGTATGCATGACCCCTACGTGACCCGCGCTAGCTACGTGACCCGCGCATAAGTACTAATGTGTGAGCGTTTACCAAGAAAATACCCAAACATCGCTTTAACTGACTACATGTAATTATATATTCTTTCTTTTTGAGATCTTTTTCCGTGACATACGTTAACAAATGTCGGCTTCACAATACCTTTACGAGAATTAGTACTATATTGTTGTAATATTATGCTAAATCAGTTGAACTCCTTTATTGACCGATATATAGTTTAAATGGAGGGACGCATCCGTTTTTCATTCGTATATAGAATCCAAATTAGAGGGCTGTTCGCTCTGATTTTTTTTTGCGTGTTACATTGATCCCCATCCGTCAATTGAAAGCTGTTCAGACGTTTTGTAAAAGTGGACCTGTCCCTTTAACACTATTATCAAATTGGCAGTATTTTGATCCCGAAAGTGAAAAGGAAATGTTTCTTGTTGCATTCATAATGAAATACATCACCTTGAAAAAATATTATAACAAAATAGTGAGTGTAATATTGCCAATTTGATAATAGAATAGATCTTTTGCCTCTTGGAAACAAAATATGTTTGGGCTTCTGTTGCCAATGGATTGAACCAAGATAAATGAAGGTGCGTGTGTTTGTCACAACGTATGATCAATATGAACTCAAATGCCATCTCTAGAGTCCTACATTCTTACATTGTTTTGATTAAAATTTGGTCAAGTACCCATTTACAACAATTCTTAGTGAAGACAACACAGTTAACAGTCAAACATGGGTAAATGGAAATGTATTAGGCTTTTGAGATGACATGAAAAACATACACTTCCTATCTAAATGGGAGGTAGGCAAAAAAGAAGGTAGTGGTCAAAAATTCATGCCATTATTGAATGACTTCATCAAATTATAACAACCTTGTTTATGATTTGAAGCAGAGGTGCGTAAACGTATTCATACGTCACAATTAGATACGCGCAAAGCCATTCATGTGTCATCTGACCAACCTGCGCAGTTCGGATGCGCACAAACATAACTGGGGAACGTCCTTAAAGTATCGTTTATCTATTATATTAATACGGTAAGCTTCAACCCCCCAAATGCCTCCCACTCGAGATATCCTCACCCCGAGAATTCGGCGACTCCCCGACCGTCGGGATCGAAGGATATACGTTTTGCGGAGGACAATAAGGTATTCCCGAGTCGCTCCCGCCCGTGGTCGTCCTCCAGATCGAAGAAAAGGGAAGTCAGCAATGCGGCATTGCCTGTTTAAGGCGCCGAGCATTGACTAACAATTTATCGCCGTAAAATTATTTGTAAGAATATAAATTGGAGTAGATAAAACAAATAATATATTGAGAAACCATTTTAGATATAACACGTTGCGAAACTACCCAGGTTTTTATAAATATCAATATTTATATTACGCGGATGGTATGGTTATGATCGCTATTGCTGATTGGCATTGTGTTTGTAAGTGCATCGACGACAAAATGCGACAACTTCAATTTAGCTGCGCTCATAACACTCAGGCAGAATGCTGTGCATTGTATTAAGCCAACGGAGTCTTCTTGATCACCCCCGCCGTAACGGAGTTTGTTTGCATAGCTCACTGACCATCGACAATGGTCACTCTTTTGCTCATTCGCTCCGTACACGATTAACATTCTCGCCATCTTGCGGTAAGATTATTGTATTATGCCAGCCGTGAATCAGTGGAAGCTACTACATTTGTACTATACCAGAGAAGACGTCTGGGGGGCCGGGGGGGGGGGGGGGGGGGGGGGGGTAGAATGGATGTGGGAGGTATCTGATCTGATCATTTATTATGCAATACATATACTACAATATAGACGGCTACTATTCCCTTCAAAGAAAAATCAGCATCGGGTTTCACAAGAATATGACAAAATATATTAGCCGAAGAACTTAGTTTGGATATGAAAAGCTTAGGGGACACGGGGTATGTTTCATGCAGGCAATTGTGGTCGAGGGAGGGGGGGGGGGTGGGGTGGGGGGGGGGGGTGGAGCGGCGAAGCTACTTTATTAGCAAGTACACGAGCATAACTGTATCTAATTTAATACATTGACCGGATGTATCGTTGGACGGGGCCCGACGTGTTGTGGGGCGGATTGAGTCGCCCGTGTTTATTTTGTCCTATTTAAAAGGGATAGTTGACTATTGGTTAAACTTAACTTTAGTAATCAAAACCTGCACCGTTACGGTACAAAATAATAGTTAAAATTTCACCATGCTCGAAAAGTATACACAATTACAAACGACTAAGTAAATCCTCTGTTATCATTCATAAAGAGTCATTGACAACTCAAGAGGGCGCTTTCTAAAGAATGGTTGGTTTGGGCCATTTTCATACAAAATTGTGCATTTAAAGTTTTGTTAAAATAATGATTCAATAGAGATAATCATCAACAACTTTCCCCGGTGTAGAATTTTTGAGTAAAAAATATGTTTATGGTGTAGATATTTCATCCGTTCTGAACCGATTTTGATCAAATAAAGGTTATTCTGTCATTAAAATTGTTTGTTCTTTCAATTTGACAGTTAGTTCTTCCGTGTCTTACAAACAAATATCAGGGGCACTTCGGGAAATACCAATACTCATACTTTGGGAATAATAAAGTTTTAAAGTATCGCTATATCATCATCCCCTTTCTCTCACAAAAAACCCGCGGATTTCCGCGGGTACAGCTAGTAACAAATAATCCCGGAAACGGGATAATGAATAAACTTAAGGGAGGGTTGCGTAGTTGCTATGTATCCTGGTATCCGCTCAGTATTGACTTTGCACGTAACAGACAGAAAACGCGAGAGAGGTCACACATGTACAAAGTCAATGGCGAGCCTAAAACTTTACAAAATTAATGATCGGCATCCCAATCTTCTTACATTTAAACACCTCCCCTCTAGAACGCAGGTTTATTCTTATCCCCAAATTGTAGGTTCCCAAGAATTTGGAATTCCCTACCCCAAACAGTCAGGGATGCTGCTGTTCTTTCCCCATTACCATCCTTTTTATACCAATTAAAAAGGTCGTTCATATCCACACAGTAATATTCAATGCCTAAGTCGGTAAGGATAATGGTGTACACATAGAGTAACTATAACATGCCTTTCTTCTGGCAAGTTTTAATGTATTCGTTTTATTATGAAGGAACAGTATATTTGTAGTGGCTACTTACTTGACTGCTGCTTGTTACATTATTCAGGTTATTGATGATTGTACTGATTAGATTGAACCTTACTGCTGTTATCATTAATAGTGCACGATTATTATATTATAAGATAAATTGTTACATTACGCTTATATCGATAAATGTGATAATAGAAGCTAGGGTTTCTGTTATTGTATGATTTTTGTTTAAAATTTTTTAAATTTTAAAAAATTTTGAATTTAACACCACATTAAAAATTATAATGAGCTTGCAATGTTTAGGCTTTCTTTTGTACATTTTGATAGTACCTTGTTTGAATTAGTGTGCCGATTGTAGTTAATTAAAAATGCGATTTATACTAGTGTTTTGGTACTGCTAAAATGAAATATCTTTAGATTGTTAATTGAGATAATATAAATTAGGATTTGTTTTGTTGCATTACACTGAAATTGAAATTAAATACACCAAGTACATGTTCTTATGTTATTTTAACTACTAGATTCTTTGTATACCTTTTAATGATATAATTATTTGATACTTACTGGAGTTATTGATGGTACGCATGTTACCTCTCATGAGAAGCTATTTTGGAAATCAATTGCATGTTTGGATAAAATAGATAATAATATTATTAAAGCTTGATTATGTTTGTTTCATTTTAAATTGGTCACCCACGCTGTAGAATGTAATGATAATTATGATACTAATGATAGTAATGGTAATAATGATAGTAATGATAATAATGATAATGATAATAATAATAATAATGGTAATGATAATAATAACGATGATAGGTTTAATTGTATAGTACTTAATATAGTTCGAAATTTTGATGGTTGTTGATACAATTATTATGATAGGATTTTCAATATTTGTGTTCATGCAATATAATTAATGGACTATTATTTTGCCTTGGTTAGTACTTGCTTTTGACATTTTTGTAAATTCTTGCCATTTAATTTAGTTTAAATTAGTAAAAGTGATTTTAAATTGTCATAATGTATTATACATGTTATATCTTATCTGTCATGTCTTATATCCCTATCTCCTACTGCTTCTCTCATTATCCCATCTATTCTCTTTCTCATCTTCTCTCCTTTTGCCTTTTGTCCCTTCCCTATTCTTGTTTTCCGCTTCTCGCTCTCCACTCATTTGCCCTTACTTTCATGGTGTTTTTTGATGTACATATGTTAATGCTTTCAAATGTTGATGTTATGTTATGTATTGATTAATTGTTATAAAATTACTATATATTGCAATATTTAAATATTTATGTACAAGGCATCCCTGATGGCCTCCCCCAAGTTGGCAGGAAAGACCCATGGGTCACAGAAATTCAAGATTTCTTTTTTCCTGCCAGGCAGCTTGGGGAGATTCACCAGGGGTGCTTTTATGCTTTTATGTTTTCTGATCGTTTTGTAAATTCACTATTCATTTTGTATCATACATTGTACTTTATTTTGAAATGCCGAATAAATAATAATAATAATAATAACCGAGCGGACACAGGCATAGAAAAGGCCAATTTTTCGTGGCGCTTAAAATCATATAATTTCATCCCAATGACCAGTGTCTTCAAAATATTATGTAAACAAGTATTGGGGCATTCGAATATTGCATAATTCAGTCCATGAAAATGTCAACTTTTAGCTGTGTTGTCATTCAATCAAAGAAGTGAGCGAAGTGTCAACACCTTTATGGTAATTCAATCATTCAATCAATCGCACTGAATTTTAAAACTTGCACGTCGCCCTCTTTAGACGTGACAGAGCAATGAAGTCGATTAGCGTTTTGTTTATTTTGTTTTATTTTTTGTCTATGACCTATACTTTATTTGGATTGTGTTTTATAAATACGATGTCAATAATAAGTTTATATACTGTGTTTTTTTATTTGGTAGTGTTTGGGTTGGTTTTATTCGGGATTATTAAAAAGAATGATTCCCCTCCAAGTCTTGTATTTGCCGGTCCTTCTCATGGGTACTATTAATTACTTGATGAGATCAGGTAAGTGGAAGCCCAGTGAAAGTCCCACTTGATGATATCAATTCCATAAGTGGATTGTAAGATCGTTTTTTATGTTCAAATACCATGACTATTTTGATTAACTTGTTCAAATATAATAACTCTGTTGATATAATTATAAAACTATTTCAACAGTATGAAATTTTTTTTTTTTTCTCTTTACAAAGTTCGAACAGGGTTCATTTTTTTCTAAAAGTTGAAACGTTCATTTAATCAAACACTGGCCATTTCCCCCTTAAAATAATGTCTCTCGTTTGCAGTATTAACAACAATTGTCGCAATAATTGTTGGCAGACCGTAGTATTAATTAACTGATCAATCATTCCAATTTCAATTCTTTTGGTGCGATTTAAGTTCGTTTCTTTAAAGGGATCTAGTAACGTTGTTGACAAGTGCAAAAAGTGATGAGTGATTACTAAAATGTGTATTGGTGTGATCTGATATGTCCACAAAGCAGTGTGTACAAATTTCACGGTTTTTTTTTGGCTGAGAATATGAGCAAAACTGCAAAGTGATATTCACTAACTCATTGCACTTGTTTTATACACGGCTTAAATGATCCCGTAGACAATTTCTTATCTGAACACTTCAATCGTAAATATCTTTTGAACGCCAATGGAAATTTGAAAAAACCGAAACCTGTCCCGTGCTTTTATTGTTAATATGAATATGATAAGATATGAGAGAACCACTAGAGTTCCACGTAAGTTTGAAGATTTGGACAACGTTTTGCAGCCCTCCAGCCCCCGCCTCATACGCCTATGTTGCTGGTTCAAAGCTCTTTAAATTACCCCCCCCCCCCCCCAATAATAAAGATATCTGGCACCATCAAGGTCCTTTATAATGAGGTTCCACTGTACTATTTATAAACAACCAGACAGCAACAAAACCACACTCGGCAACTTTAATTTTGTTAAAAACAATACAACCAATTTATTTTTGTTTCATTCCAACGACGGTAGCATGATTAATAAACAGCAATCAATTTTGTTTTGTACACAAATCAAAACATTATAACTAAAACATGTATTTTATATGTACTTCCTTTAATAAATAAGTATTTTACAATGTTTATGATCTCGTGTTTGTACCAAATGACCACATCATTATTTAAAGTCTTTGTGAAAGTAAATACTTGTTTGCGTTCTTCTAATACAACATAACAAAACTGTAGATTTGACTACTGTTTCGCATCCTTCAATCCTACAAAACAAATATAATTTCACAAATATCATGAATATGTGAACTAGTTAATAACAAAATATTTCAATCTTCTTTCGCTTTCATTCGTTATTCTTGGCAACTTATATTCATTTTCGATGTCATCTTCACCGCACCATTACTCCATTACATTATAATAGAATAATATAATTGCCGACATTTTCTATGTTTACAAGATACCAATTCTGTTCATTATATCCACTACTATTTTTAAATCATAAATTTGAGTTGGTTGACATTTGCCGTCTTATTTCTTGCCTTCATAATCATAGAGTATGCTACTATATTATTGTTTAATTCTATTTACCCCCCCCCCCCCCCCCACACCTTTTTATCGTATTAATTCACGTATTTGAAAAGAAAAATGTCTACAGCACAAATTCATAAACTATTTGTATAAAACAATCTAAGCTGCTTGTATACAACATTACAGTCATCTAAAGACATACGTAGTGGCAAAGCCAATGCAAAACTGACATACTGGGGGCGTACTCAAATGGACTCAGTACACGGGGGGGGGGGGGGGGGTTGTACATGGGGCGCACGGGGGGCATGTACCCCAATAATTGTATTATGGGGAAAAATAATTATGTGAGTATGTGAAAATATACATAAGATGCTAACTACCGGTGGGGGGGGGGGGGGGGGGGGGGGGGGGGGTTAGGGGGCTCTGACCTACAACGGCTACGTCACTGCAAGTTATCCTAGGATATGAATTAGACATGACTATATTTAAATAGGCATTTTTACAGTGTGAAATATTCATGTTTAGTTACTAGTATTGTAACATCATATCACTATAATAGTCTAATTATTCAAATAGCACCATTATATTATATAATAATGTCTAAAAACCAGTGGCGCAGCTGGGGGCACACGTCCGTGCCCCTAAAACATTCACAAAAGCAATACAAAAAAAAGAAAAAAGAGCGTGCCCCCTCAATAAAATGGGTGCCCCTACAGGCTACATGTAAGTAAAATCATGCTACGCCACTGATGTGAAACATATATACCGTAGCTTGTTCTAGGCTTGTCATAGGCTTGGCCTAGGTAGCACCAATGTTTGTATGCATAGTGCATAACAATAATTTATATTAAAAAATGCATATCTACAATATTTGTTACAAGCAACAGATTGATTAATAAATGGATATATTCGGGGTAAAAAAGTGGAAAGTGCATAGAAATCGACACACATTAAAAGTGTTAGGCTAAATGCGTTACACACCCACCCCCCAATCATAAATATATTCATTTTTGTTTTCTTATTATTATACATATCGTACCTCGAGTATAAACAAAACAAAGTCATTACAACCTCATACGGTATGGATGACCACAACTTTGTTCAATAAGATTTATACAGTGCCAGCAGCTGCAAATAATTCCTGATGAAAAATAATGTGTATTTATTTAACATTTTCAAATGTCATGTGATCTTGAAGCCGGGTGTAGATACATGAGGAGGGGGTGGGGCACGTGCCCCTCATAGTCTGACTTAAATATTAAACAAACAATAAGGGTACACATTCAAAAAAAACCTAATAATTGAATACATCTGGTGTGCACCCCATTAATGCAAGTGGCCCTCTCCAAATCAGTCGGACTACGCTACGCTATTGGTAATTTAGGAAATACCAAATGGAGAAATTAATGTTGACAGATATTTCCTTATGAAATTAGCCAGGCAATATATATATAAGTCCTCACAAATTTTAGCGGTACCGTTGTCAGTGGCATCATCGACATACATGGATTCAAGGATAAAAACAATAAACTGAAACATAAGTTTACTAAATTTAAGTGAAATAAAATAGTTGTGTGTTATGATGCTCTATCTAAATAATATTAAATGTCCATAATTATTGTTGACGTTTTGGCATCCAATGATAAAATATATTCAAGACAAAAGTATAAGAAGCTTTCAAAACCTAATGATCAAAGGCCTCCAATCAGCTTCTCGTAGATGCAACAATAATACAACACTAATAATTGTATAAAAGTACGTAGTAACCATAAAAAGGGGGAGGGGAGTAAAACTTGGAACATAAAACAATCCAGTGAATCACATAGAATATATACGGAACTGCAGATTGAAGTTAAACCATCACTTTAGAATACTCAATATGTATATCTACATGTATTATTACTTTCAGTCTAGAGAAATTTGACTAGGCTGCACAAGTGAAAACAAATAATTATGCCTCGATCTCCCCTTTGATAGTGAATCTTGGTCACTTTGTTTGACCTGTTGACTTAATAATACCTAATGTACTAAAATTGCACACAGTTCCCAAGTTTAATGTCTTTCTCTATAACTATGTTTTAAAGACAGTGAGATAATATTATGTCAATCCTAGCTTTTAAACTTTGATCCTAAAGTTAAAAATGTAATACAAATACGATACTATATATATTTAACTGAGTATTTAACTTGAAACTTTAAACTTGAGTATGATATTGATATGTAGGCATTTGGGGATACATACCAATATGTCACAAATCATTGAAACAGAAGTTGCATTATGAACCCCTTTTTCACCCACAATAATGTGATCCTCATCCCGGCTATGACCTGAAAATTATTCATATCACCTACCTAATTTAGGTAAGCATACACAAGCAAAGTTTGATGGCTAAATATTTAATAGAACTAACATAACAATTATACAACGTAAAACAAAAAAAAAATGTTTGGCCATCCAAAATTCATTTTAAAAACCCTGAAAAGTAAGCATATAATTATGTAACCACCAGTAAGAATAGAATCATAAGACGATAGTGCATGTGATAGTAATTACAATAATATTATTAATACTACATAAAACAGTCTTACTTGTGACTATACATATTATATAAAGCATGGTTTCCATATTATAATCATGTTCGAATTATGCACTGTTCATTGGGCATGATTAGAAATACTAAATCCTATTTATGTAGCACCTAATATAAAACAGTATCATCTCTCTTTATTAGATGCCCTTTACACCATGATTATCCAGTCTTAGGATACAATGCCAGCCCACAAGCACTCCACTCCCTGGGGAGCATTCCTGCCAAGTGGCTCATTAGTTTCATCATAATACCACAATTAAGAGCTAGAGCGAGTTCATGTACCAGCTTAACATGATGAACTCCAAAATTTACTGCGCTATTTGTTTAGCATCATTTATCTATAAACGAATTCAAGCCACTTAAAAGTTCGGGATCTGACTGACTATACTTCAATCTTCAGTAATACAATACAATTTTGGTTTGGGGCATTAATAAAGCCCTATATGTATTCCCCCCAGGAAAAGAGAGTAGACTTTTGTTCAATTAAGATGACAGCACGGGCTGCAGCATTTCTGTGGATCATCGTCGACATCATCGCCATCATCATTGTCAGAATGAGTATGTTCCTCCTACATTGTTCAGTCCAGTGGTTCTATTAAGTAGCAGCAACTCTGTCTCTAGTAGGAGTAACAACACAACCTGGCCTGGATGATTTTTGTCACAGTAGGAGAATCTATCATCACCATTGTCTGAATGAACATGTTCCTTCTACAATGTTTAGATCAGTGGTTCTACTAAACCTACTGGTCATAGCACGAGTAGCAAATTCACATCTCTGTAGATAGCGTGAGTATATATACCACAATTTGGTGACGGGTCCTTTCGCATTAGAAGAAACCTATCGTCTTCACTGTCTGAATGAATATGTTCCCTTCTACATTATTCAGTTCAGTGGTTCTACTGGTCATAGCAGGAGTAGCAACATCGCTGTCGATAGTAGGAGTAAGCTTTCCAATGAACATGTTCCTTCTACAATGTTTAGGATCAGTGGTTATATTATATCTACTGGTCATAACATGAGTAGCAACATCGCTGTCGGTAATAGGAGTAACCACATAACCTGGCTTGGAGGATCTTGTCGCAGTAGGAGAATCTGTCCACACACGATGGGTCTACTGTCCAAATGAAACAGAAAAACACAAAAATAGAGTGAAACATTTTGAAGGGGCATGGAGGCAAAATATAAGTTAATATTGGGTCTATAGATATTAAAACATCAACATTGTTAAATTCATCACTCAAAAGGCTGTACGTCATTTTCTCGCTCGACATTTAAGTGCTATATCTCACAAGATACCAAGGTTTCTACTCATTATTACATCATTAAAAACTAGTATAATATTAATAACATTACTATTCTCGATTTATATTTAATATAGCGCCTAATACGATCGATCATAATCTCTTAGCGCTTTACAACGATTTATTAAAAAGTTTATAATTCAACAACAATATTCCTTCATCTTCTAGGATGTACAGCATGTTTTTGCAGCTTTACAAACTCAACCAGTACTAAATTATATCTTTAACTCGTACACTCCTCGATATTGAAAATCCCATAAATATAATTCCTGGTGTATCATGTTGCCATAAGCAAAGGTTTAATACCAAATTTAGGACTAATCCCGAAAAGTTTGAGCTGGGGTAAATGCAGAATGCCTTATATACTGAGGCGCTTTGCTTACATGAATATACTTTGACATACCTGTAGGTCCCACTGTTTTACATCTCTGGATGTTGCATGCTTCCATGACGCTTGGCCTCGTATCGCTCTCGCAGTCTGTGTTCGGCTGCATCCTTCCATCCAGACACTTGGCGTGCCTCGTTCTCTCACCGCCCCCACATGATGCAGAGCACTAGTGGAGAAAAGAATATTCATTAATGGTTACTAATGTATTTTTTACATTGTGTTGTATGTTATATGCACCTAGTATGCTCCCAAGGGAGTTGAGGAGGTGCACGTGCAATATAATCAAGTACATCAATGCTCAATATTGCATGGCAACTGTTTCACAGCATAATTGTATTTGTATAGCAGACCTATAGTTTAAGCTCTATTCAGGTATCACACAAATGTCAGTTTAACTTTTTTACATGATGCTGACATAGGGAAGTGATTAGGGTGGGGATGATGGGGATTGGTGGGTTTACTTCAGACCATTGTTAAGTGAACCAGCTAGATCTAGAGCACTCTGCACCTTCACATGCCTGGGTGATGGCTGGACAACGGGGGTAGGGGGGGACGACTGGTAGGTGGGAAGTATTAGTAGAAGAGAGGACGGGGATGGAGTGGGGGCTACATGCTCATCCAAATTCAAATGCCTTTTAGGCTTTTACTTACCTCGGACCACTGTGAGGTGAACCAGCTAGGTCTAGAGCAGGCCGTCCCCTCGCAGGCCTGGGTGATGGCTGGGCGAGAGACTGGGCACTGGTAGGTGGGGAGGACCCTAGGTGATGGATCAGATGACACACAAATGACACTCCTTGACTGAGTGCCTGCCCCACATTCGGCTGAACACTGATCAAGAAAGATGAAAAAGAAGCAAAGAAGTATAATAAAAACAGATGCTAAAAGTACTTGGTAAACAAATAAAACAAAAACAAATATTTTGGTTTGGCAGAACATAACATATAATACATTATAACAAAATCTTATCAAATATTTCATACATGTATCTTGATAATTTGTTTGCAAATCTGTTGTACTACCAGGCCAATAGACACACAAAGACTTACAGTGAAACATTTAATCTCTACTTTATTTTGTCCAACATCTGAGGGCGCATGTGTGTGTGTGTGTGTGTGTGTGTGTGCGTGTGCGTGTGCGTGTGCGTGTGCGTGTGCGTGTGCGTGTGCGTGTGCGTGTGCGTGTGTGTGTGTGTGTGCAATAGTGCGCTCCTGTGTAAGAGTAATGTATCATGCATTTACAGCTATATGCATATCTAATTTGTATGTCGATCTGTAAAATTGTTTAAAGTATACAGGTATAGAGCCTCAACCATATATTCACAAGTGCCTCCATTAGTAGAAGGATGACTTGGCTATGATATTGATATTGATATTGATATAATTCTTTCATTTAGCATTGTAATGCATACATTTGTATACTACATCAAGGTGCTTGTGCATGTTGGTATGCCACCCCACATAATAATTATCCAAACTTTCATCCTAAAACTAATCTTAAGTCTAACCCTTATAAGGATTAGAGGTTACTTAGCTAAGGTGGTATAAGAAAGTAATACCTCTTTGGTTAGGCTTAGATAAATGAAATACAGTCAACCCTGTCTTACCGGCCACCAAAGCAGCCAACCTGCCTAAAGTGACCCCCAACAGTGAAAAACAATATTATGTAACAGTAACCTGTCTATAAAGGTCGACAGCCTGTCTACAGTGTCCTCTTTTCTTGTTCCCCTTTAAGAGGTGGTCACTATACACAGGGTTGACTGTAATGGGACATTTGAGAGCATGGCATACAAAAGTGCACCAGTGCCTTAAAACCCCATTCTCTTACCCTTGACCACTCTGAAGTGAACCACCTTGGACCACAGTTTCCCTCGGAGCAGGTTTGTACACTGCTCGGTTTCTCTAGACCGGTGCACTGGTCCTCTGGAAGTGACCCTGCTACTGTGCTTTCCGTGCTGCAGATCACGCGCCGAGATACTGTGCCACTTCCACACTCCACAGAACACTGAAGTAAAAATTAAGGATATGAAAAAAGAAAGAAAAAAAAACAATGAAACGTTGTCAATTACAAGTCGCAGACAAAATGGAAATTGATCGGTAATAGAAAGTCGCAACATCAAAATGCAGCACATGGTTTTCTTTCACAGATTCATATCCTGCAGTTTTCAGCTTGTTCCGAAAAATGTCCTGGTTTGGCCTTATTATGAGCTAATGCTCTTGGACTAAGAACCAACCTCAAAATAAACAGAGCAATACAATACACAGTCACAATTTAAAGAGTATAAAACAACTCCAAATATAATCGCTAGAATACAATATGAATTGAGCCAAGTTTTAAAATGGAATTACAAGTTCATTTCATACCTGAGTAGACCATGTGTTGGAGAACCAGGAAGACTGGCAGCGTCCTGCACTGCAGCTCTGGCTCTCAGAAGGTATCACCATGTGGCTGCATTCACTCTCTGCTACTACGTTCCTTGCCTCGTCCAAACAGGCCACCTCTCTGCGTTGTTCACCCTCACCACATTCAGCTGAACACTATCAAGAAGAACAAGAGGAGGGAATGTTTTGATAAAGATTCTACTCAAGTTGTTTGCCCTCACCGCATTGCGTTGAACACTCTGTACAAGAGGTATTGATTAGATGAACATACATTATATTACAAGTTATCAATAAAATTACCAAAGGAAGTGTGTTTTGGTTAAAGGTTTGGGTGTCAGGCAGTTTGGGGAGTGCTAGACATTTGTTCAGAGAGACATGAAGAGTTACTTATGGACTGGAGGTCACTGGAATGTGACTAGGAAACTGGATACGTTACATCACAAATTTAATGATGAAGATTGTTGAATACCTCTCCCCAGTTGCCCGTTCGCCAAGACGTACAAGGTGTCAGTCGGTTACAGGTCTGGGTGTCGGGTGGTTTGGGCAGTCCCAGACACTGGTCCACAGGAATGGGAAGAATAACGGATTGAGTGACCTTCTGTTCACAGGTTACCATCCTCATCTGGCGCCCCGCCCCACAGGTGCGGCTGCACGCACTCCAATCACTCACATTCCACCTGTATATAGCATTTAAAAAAAAAATTAATATATCGCATTCAAACTATGTTTAAAGTTAACATATTTTTGTAATATAATGTTAGAAATATGATTATCTTATATGATATTCTCCAAATCATCTTAGTGGAAACAAGTACATTTCAAGACAATTTGTATCATTAAAACACAACATTAGAAGCAACATTTATATGATTCCCGTAGTTGATATTTGATAATAGTTTAATTTTTACCAAATTGAATTTTAATTTGCAGTGGCGGATCTACGGGGGGGGGGGGGGGGGGGTTTAAACCCCCTCCCCCCCCCCCCCCCCCCCCCCTTGGGCTGCCAAGTGAAAATGTGATGTGGAAAACATCACTTACGGAGGTTCAAAATAGCAAAAAAATCGCTGCTTCGCGGCTCGTGGACGATGCTCCGCGTCGTCATTGGGTCAAACCCCCCCCCCCCCCCTTAGCAAAAAGACATCACTTACGGGGGTTCAGAATAGCAAAAAAAAAATTGCCGCTTTGCGGCTCGTAGACGATGTTTCGCATCGTCATTGGGTCAAACCCCCCCTTAGCAAAAAGACATCACTTACGGGGGTTCAAAATAGCAAACAAAAATTGCCGCTTCGCGGCTCGTGGACGATGCTCTGCATCGTCATTGGGTCAAACCCCCCTTAGCAAAAAGCTAGATCCGCCCATGATTTGAATACTAATTGTGAGTTTCCAATAAAAGATATTTTCTTTGCTCATATCTCACATAATACATTGTTTCTCACCATTTCCCCTATGTTTATAATTCATCATATAATTTCTAAGCGTATTATATTTATTTTCAAAGTGCTAATTTAAGAAACAAAGAGACTTAGAAATATATGTACATGAATCTGATCAAACTTACACTGGTGGGCAAGGTTCCGTGTTGCAGGTTTTCCTTCGAATGATAGGTCTATATGCTGCATCACACATGCTGTCCTCGGTAATATAGAATGAATTCTCTCTCACACACTGGACAACAGTTTCTTGAATTCCTGGGAAATGACAAAAGAAATCAAAAACAATGAAAATACCCTGGCTGAAAATTATTTGAGATGTTTGATGTTATGGATTGAATGTAATAATTGCATAAATTCCATCATGAAATAAGAAAAATAACATACAAAATACATTGTACAATGATCCCTAATACAACCTTTTGATTACTTGGAATTGACAAATTAATAGGAATGAACTTTGACTAAACGATTAAAATAATTGACAGCTGGAAGACTACCTATAAAATGAAAAATCCAGTTAACAATTTGTTGGCAACAGGAACCTGGTGTGCCTTGCCAAATACGTATGGGGATGAAAGAAACCCAATGGCAACATGTTGATTAATAAGTAAAAGGCACTTACCACCTGCACATGGAACAGAGCATTCCGTTAACCCTGTCTCCATCCAGATATGAAGAGATGTTGCATCTGCCGGAGCATTAGGATCCTCGTAGTTCCTTGGAAGTGTCGCTTGGTTGCCCTGGCCCACCTCTGGTGCGCTAGAGCTGTAGTCCTCACTCTGGGAGGCACCTACTTCAATCGCTGTTCCTGGAACTGGAACAATGGGTCTAGGAACGCCACCACGGAAAGGGCTGTAGTTAGTCTCTGGGTTCTCCTGTTCTAAGAAAGGCCCTGGATTCCCTTGTCCTTGGACAGGCCCTGGAGGTCGCACTGGGAACCCAGGTCCAGGAGAAGACACACCAATGTTTCCACTTGTTTGAGGCCGGTTGGATGCAGTCTGTATTGGGCCTCCAGAATGGACGTCAATATTTGGGCTAAATGGATTGCGTTCTCCATTGCTGGGTCTAGGTTGTGGAGCTAATCCCTGACCTTGTCCAGGCCATGGCAAGCCTTGTCCTACTGGTGGCCGACCTAGACTTGCATCAGGCAATGGGTTGTAACCTTGAGGAACACCCTCATGTCCGTTTGAAGGTAGTGATTGACCGCTTGATGGAAAAGCTTGGCCCTCTTGACCAGGCAAAGGCTGGTTTGATGGAGGTCTGTAGTTTGGGTTGTAAATTATTTCCCCAGTTGGCTCAGATCCACCAAAACCTGTCTGGGGCTGAGATGTATCTGGGCCCAGCTGTCCTCCTGTAGGTCCATTTAGAGGATTGTTATTTAGTCCAGGCACAAAACTACTACCTCCTTGATTTTGGGGTCGAGTTCTATCTTGCCCTATCTGTCCTATGGTAGGCCTTTGTCTGTTTAGAGGATCACTATTTACTCCGGGTACGATGCTAGGATAACCCTGGTTTTGGGGTTGATTTGTTGGCCTATCTTGTCCCACCTGTACTCCAGTAGGTCTATATCTGTTTACTGAATCACTATTGACTCCTGGTAGAAGACTAGCACCACCTTGGTTTTGGGATTGAGTTGTAGGCCTATCTTGTCCCGGTTGTATTCCAGTCGGCCTATATCTATTTACCGGATCATTATTTACTCCTGGTAAAAGACTAGCACCACCTTGGTTTTGATTTGTTGTTGAAGCTGATAAATCAAATGGATTCCTGTTGACAGGCGTCTGAGGGTTATTTTGTCCTGGAACATTTACAGGATTGGTAGGCCTATTTACTCTAGGAACAGTGTCTGCCCTAGGATCATTTGGATATGTTCCTGTCGAAGATGAAGAACCAGTTGGTCTCCTGTTCACAGGCGTCCCAGGATTATTTACCTCTGGAACATTGTCAACCCTCGGACCATTTGGGTATGTTCCTCTTGACGGAATGCCTCTATTTTCTCCCGATACAATACCAGTACCTCGTTGATTTGGATATGTTTCTGAAGATGGGGTAAATGGTCTCCTGTTGATGGGCATCCCAGGATTATTCACCCCTTGAACGTTGTCAGCCCCACGATCGTTTGGGTTAGTTCCTCTTGAAGGGATGTCCCTATTTTCGCCAGTACCACCTTGGTTTTGGTATGGTCCCGAAGATGATGACCCAATTGGATTCCTGCTGATAGGTGTTTGAGAATTTCCCACACCAGGAACATTGTCAGGCCTAAGATCACTTGGGTTTGTTCCTCTCGAGGAAGTAGATGAAGAATGTTGAGGTCTTGTAGAAGTTATTGAAGGATTTCCAATTCTGCTGTCCGATAGATCGCCATCATTGTTCCCTCTCTGATTTGAAGTTGGAAGACCACTGTTTTGATTATTAGGCCTACTTGACTGTGATCCTCTAATACCCGTTTGCCTAGGGGGCTCAGTAGAAGGCCTTGCTGTGGGTGTCCTTGCTGTGGGCGTTCCATCATTCCTTGAATTAGGTCTTGTCTGGATTCCTGTATCAACTAGGACTGATCTATTGGCACCACTCGGTAGATTCAAAGAAGACTGGACTGCGGGTCCTGAATTGTCAGGTACTGGTGCTATGGCATCACTATTTTGTAGATTTGGGAAATACCCGAAGAACGGATGAGGTCTATTGTCAGCAGTTTGAACGTTGGTGCTCTCGATTTGCTGATCACCACCTCTACTGATATCTACGGCACCAACAACATGGACATAAGTTCCTGGGTTTATTCCACCAGGCCTTTGATTGGACACGTCTGCAGGATCACTGTCGGAGCCATGCGTGGAATGCTGCTGACTTGGATCTCCCGACGTTGTGGTGTGCATGATTCCTGCATAACCTTTGGGGGTATCCTTCTTGTCACCCATGCCAGTTCCCTTCATCACACCGGAGGATATCGCCATATCATCCTTATCCTTGTCCTCTTGGACAGGTGGGCTCGTGGATGATGGTGGTGGCGGAGGGGGAGGAGTGGTGGTTGTACGAGCTGTGGTGGAGGGCCTTGTGGTAGAAGGCCTTGTGGTTGGGGTTGTTGGGGCGGGTGTTGTTGTTCTCCTCTCTGTTGTTGGTGGTGGTCTGGTTGTTGGTCTTGCTGTTGGTCGTGTCTATTAACAAAGGCAATACAATATGAAAAAGAATTAGTCATGCCGACATGCAACGCTGGTAAGAAATAAGACTGACTATATTAAAAATGCATACTCTGGTAATGGAATTTTCCCTCCCCCAAAGTTGTTCTACATGTTTAAGAATGGGTAATTTGGCAGAATGGAACAGTAAACACGAAAATTGCAGAAGGCAACGACTGGGAGCTAAAATAAACAGCAGTTGTATTACATGTACTTCTAAACCTCTTCCCACATGCTCGCTGGCCTCTTTCTTTTCTTCTTGAGCCCCAATACAAACAAGTAATAATAATTGAATGCAGTGGATTCCAACAAAATCAAAGGGTAAACTGTTAGTACTACAGCATTTCAACCTTTCACATTACCACCAACAAATATAAGGAATGCTCTTTTCAATTTTAGGTTGGAAAAGAAATATCAATACAACAAGATGAATGAACAAACCAATATTGTGAATGACGTCACAGTCGGTGGCAATTATGACAGGAATACAAATACTATCACCACGAAGTTCGGTCAAAGGAATATTCTCACTTCCTGACTGAATGTTTCGTACAAATTTCACCAGTGATTCATCTCAATCGCGTTCGTTTATCGAAAGTAACCAAATCATGTCGGTGAAAACTTCCCCTTGGAAGTTGAAGTTTCTTTTAGAAATTGTATCAGGAAAATTGTTTCCAGAAGCAAAGCCAACATATATATGGTAAAGCAAGCCTTTATGTTTACTACCCCCTGTTTAAAATCTAATCATTCAACATTAACGCCCTCATGTTCATACCCCCCCCCCCCCCTTTCCCTTCTCCCAAAGTCGCATTCATTGTGCTCCGTTTTGTTTCCTTAAATTTCTTGATATTGAACCAGTCAAGAGTTCTGCATTGATCTAGATCATTAGTCGACAGCATGGGCGTCGATACTTACGTAATACCCATTCATCAGGGGGGGATGGATGAATGAATCATCCCCCCCCTGATCAATGGGTATCAATGACAGATCGACGCCCGTGGTCGACAGAAAAATCTGCCTCTGTTCCGACGGACGGTTGTTCCACTGAGACCGTGTCTGGCTCCAGTAACAGTCTCATGGGGTGGTATAGTATGAAGTTAGATTTATAATTTAAGAAAACCCCCATGTAGAGTCGTTTATTTATTTATTTCTGACTAGATCATTACATGACAGCTGGTATCCCTGGGGCTGCGGATGAAACATTCTGCGGTAAATTGATGATACATTATCAGTAATAATAATATAATATCCGAAAAATGTGTAACGTTATTGTCTTTCTTCCTGTGGATTGTTAGATGACAGCGACTGATCTTCCTTCTCCCGCCTAAAGGACCGGACATGGCATATTCTTAGTATCACAATGACACATAATTGGTAATGAATCTAAGAAAATGCAAGAACAACAGTTTTTTGTAACATACTTGCTGATTGTTGTGTGTTTGCCGTTCTTCCTCTGGATTGTTAGATGACAGCGACTGATCTTCCTTCTCCCGCCTAGCCTTAGACTAAGCATTACATACTCTTAGATAATTTACAAAAATGAAAAAATAATTGGTAATATGGATGATAATATCCAAAATGTTAGAACAATAAAGTTTGTAACATAACTTCTCGCTGATTGTTGTGTGTCTGGCTTCCTTCCAGTAGATGCAGTCCGCTGATCTTCCTTCTCCCGCCACAAAGGGCCGGACATGGCATATTCTTAGATCATGTATCACAATGATACATAATTGGAAATGCTAATGTCAATATTGCCCTCAATCTAAGAAAATGTAAGAACAACAGATTTTGTAACATACTTGCTGATTGTTGTGTGTTTGCCCGTTCTTCCTCTGGATCATTAGATGACGGCGGCGGCTGATTATCCTACCCGTTATCGACTTTATTGCATGATTATTTGTAAACATAAGGGTACAATCTCAGAAAGTCTAAGAACAATATAATTTGAAACATACCGGTTGAGAGTTTTGTGTTTGGCTCAGTTCCTCTTGATCATTAGACGACAGTGGTTGATCTCCCTTTTCCCGCGTAGGGCTGCGCATGACATACTCGTAGTAAATACCCGGGTTCCGTTGTTGGTAAATCATCTATCAACGAAATGTAGAAAAGGATAAAAAAAAAAAAATACATAAATAACAAAATATAATTCCATTTTGAAATTAATGTCCTATTTCTTGAGGTCTCAATTCTGAAGTAATAACTGATTTCCTTTCTCTTGTATCGGGTGTGGAATCACATATAACTTATAGTAAATACCCGGGTTCAGTTATTGGTAAATCAGCTTCCGATCAACGTAGAAAGAACAAATAAATTAATAACAACCTTAATGTTATTCCCTGTTTAACATACAACATTAATATCCTTTTACGTAAGGTCTCAATTTTGAATTTAGTAGTGATGATAGCTAAATCTCCCTTCCCCAGCTATAGGGTGTGGCATGATAGGCTCATAGTATACTCACACAGAAATTACCCTGGTTTCATTGTTAGTTGATCTGTAATGCAATTTGCCAGATAAAAACACGAACACCAACGGATTTAAAAAAAATATCATTGTGCTATTCTTTAACTGTCTCAATTTTTCTAACGTAGAACTACACTTATGAATGAAACATACAAAGCCAGAAACCCTTTTTAATAATGTTGGGCTAGTCAGGATCGGGCAGGATCGAGCTATTGAAATATTCTTAAGTTTTTTCTTACAAGTTTGGGAATGTTTTTATTACACCAAGTTGGAACTAGTCATCGGGAGAATGATAGCAACAATATTTTGTTATCTCTTACAATGACATCTAGGGAAGTTGCGGTGGGTCCCATAATGAGGATTTGTTCCCCCGTACTGCTCTGACTCCTGGCCGATCGGGAATACATCACATTGGTTCCCGCGGCTGAATAGTTCCCGGGGTAGTCTATCCGCCAGTTTCCGTTGAAGATTGCAGCGCCACCAGTGATTTGAAGACCTTTTGAGAATATAATTAGAGACAATAACGCATTATATTATTTTGAGGAGAAATACAAAAATGCGTAAACTTCATTCTCATTGGCATGAGTCATGCAGTTGACAAACGAGCCTCTCCCTTTTATAAAGTGGTTCCCGCGGCTGAATAGTTCCCGGGGTAGTCTATCCACCAGTTCCCTTTGAAGATTGCAGCGCCATCAGTGATTTGAAGACCATTTGAGAATATCATTATAGACAGTTAAACATTATAACATTTTGAGGAGAAAGGCAAATTCGGAAACTTCATTTGCATTAGCATCATGCATTGTCAAACGTTCCTCTCGCTCCCTATAAAGAGATCCATCAACTTCATAAATATCATCACAGTGATTTGAAGGCCTTTTGAGATTAAAGAGTTCATACAGACAAGAACCGATCAATATTTTAAAGCCATTTTTGTTTAGATAAAGCATCTATCATTTAATATCCACAATTATGCCCAATAAACAATGGTGTAGAATCCATAATGATAAATATTACAGAATTGCCACTCCATAATATATAATATTGTGTCAAAAACAAAATTTGTGAACATTTTTTTAATATGTAGTTTAGATATGATTAAAACTATAATCACACATTTTCTTACATTTTGCATTGTTTTTTCAGCAGATCTAGTAGAAATTATCTTGTATTGGTAAAATGACTTAATCTTTTGGGGATTAAAAAAACACTTCATGAAGAAAATTACGCACATACTTTATTATTGCGAGAAAAAACAATCGACAACATTGAATTGGCACTGGCTTCATTTAATGACAAGCACGTCTTTCAACATGTTCGAGTTCCAGGTTATATAAATACAATAACAACCACGCCTGAATATTTAGAACGTTTGCCAAATAAAATTGGCACATTTTGTGTTATTATTGGTGCATGATCCATGTGTCTCACAAAAATTAACTATATATAGTGGTAACTAATTTGTTTCCACAGTCTTTTTCATGGACGTAACAATTAGCAATAGTGCCCAAGTATGTGATGATGTCCAGACATATACAAAGTACACAATGATACAGCCTGTGGGCATTTAATGTAGTGAGGTCTGACATGTGAAGGCCTATACCCTACCACGAGCAATCCTTGAAATTATTAAAAGTATATAAATAGACATTTAACTATAATATACGGTAGTTAAGTTGTATGATCTATGTATCATTTTCTTTCTAATGACTAGCCAACGTCCCTTATTTGTGACATACTTCATTTACGCCCTAATATCATGACATAATTATTCAAACCATACAATTTATGGTTTTATTAATTATAGTATTTATTTTTTAGATTTTTTAACATTTAATGTAACAAAATCTGAAAAAATAAATATAGGTTTTCCCGCTCAATTTTGCGATTGTGTCATTCGAATTGATAAAAGGAGCAAACGAATTCGCGCGATTTGCGATCGCCGTGTCAAAGCAGCATTCGAATTCGTAAATAGTCGTTCAAAATCGGGTCTGAGCAAGTGAATTTGAACAAAGAGCATACCTTTTCATCAATGGTCATTCAAAATCGCACGTAATTCACGCTGGCGCTACTGCACATTCGCGAATTCGAGTGCCCATAAATGAACTATCGTGTCTATTCACGAAACCGTATGCGTATGCATGAATTCGTTTGCACTTATTCGGAATTTGAAAGAACGATACCAACGATTACGCGGCAATGCGTGAATTTGAATGACCCTTAATGAATTCGATTGAAAAAGGTGTAAAATTGAGCGGGAAAACCTATACTATAAATCGCCTGCATACTTGTCTTGACGATCTTCAATAACGTCTACAAATCTTATCTCTCTTACATTATCTTAACTTGTATTATCTTATCTTGAAATCAAGTCATATGTAAAAGTTGCTTACAATTAAAGCCCACGTCAAGTTAATACCTACAAATAATCACGAGTTCTCAACACACATGGCCAAAACCAGGTGGGATGGACACTGCAGTGTGGGTCCATGTCCATGATTTGAGAAGGTCGGATCGCAGTTTGAACTATATGCATTCTAGGCCTATATATAAACTATATATTTATCACTCGCGAAAAATCCACACAAATTAACAATATCTGCTCCTCGACTTCTCTGTGATGTTGACATACATGGCGTTGGATGGATGGTCACAAGTTTATGGTAAATCTTCATCAGGTCCTGGTCCACGATACCGGAGATACTAGATCTAAACTACACATTTATATTTCTAGTAAAACTTATGAAAACTCCCCTTCGTGTTACCTAAATAATTTCTGCTCCGCGACATCTCTGTGATGTTGACATACATGGCGCCGGCTGGGATGGTCACCACCGTATGGTAGCCTATCTTCATTAGGTCCTGGTCTATGGTACCGGAGAAGATCTGGCACTCCGTGTTGGACCCGCCGCAGACTCCACACTTGTCCACCTCCAGACCAGAACCCAGGACCCCATCGCATCCCACGGTCTGTATAATAATACGAAAGGAGACAAACATGTTATTATATAGGAACTAGGAAAAGCAAGTTAATTTCAAAAGGCGCTAAAGGCGCCTTATCAACTTCGGAGAAAAGCGGGTTTAAATCTGTCCGGCTTGTGCACATTGGCCTTTGCCTAATTTATGGGCATATGAAAACGAAATGTCTCATATTTTAATCAATATTGTGTAATTTCATCTTACAATATCGATGTATAGCTAGCCATTAGCCTATTAGTATTACGATCACTTCACTATTTTTTTTTTAATGGAAAGTGGATATAACGCCATTTAGAACTAAAGCCCTTCATATTCAGATAAATAAACCATAAATAAACCATGATGATATAATGTAATAAATCACACTTCTTTACCATTTCCCTTGGATACCTGTAACAGAATAAGGTAAAGGTGAAACAGTGGTCACATTCCTGTTCGCATTATACAGTCGTCGTGTGACAACCGATAAAAACATGGAAATTGTGTGCCCGGAACAGGTGTTGAAGCCTAAATATTATGGCCTATACATGAATTATTTATCAGGGCTTGGTCCAGGGTGCTAGAGAAGATACACTACGTTGGACCAACCCATCAGATCCCACACCTAGAACAAAGGACATCATCACCAGTGGCCTAGTGATGGGGGGAGGGGGGGGGGGGCACATGCCCCCCCCCCCCCAAAAAAAAAAAAAAAATTACACACAAACAAACAAAGGGATAACATCTTTAAACAGATACAGGAAATACATACGTGTGCCCCCAGTTATTAGGGGGGCGGGGAGGGGGGGGGGGGGGGTGATTTAACCTGCCCATCTTCAATTCAAGAATGTAGCCGATGGGTAAAATTGGGTAACCGTAATATCATGACGTAACACGCGGCGATCAAGCCCGGGCTAACTTTAACCCATCCAAAAGAGATTACTCGTGCACTAAACAAATGACAGGCAAAACAACAATGGAAAGAATGCATTGATAGTATACAATCGCCCATATAAATATTCGGAAGTTACACACACAACAGAGGGATACAGCCTAATAATAATATTTATTTTCGCGGGTTTGAGAAGTTTACACAGGGTAAATATTCTAATAGACTTGTGGCGGTTCTTATCAAACACTTCGCAATAAAGAAGTTCATTCAAAATGGCATATCCTATAATCCCGTTTCTTATCAGACATTTTGTCTATTGTTAAACTTGGTGGTTGATTATTAAAGTGTTAAAGGGATCTAGTAACTTTGTTGACATGTGCAAAAAGTGATGAGTGGTTGATACAATGTATTTTGTTGTTATCTGATATGTCCACTGGGTGTTGTGGGGAAATTTCAAGTTAAATGGACGTTATATGGCTATTGTAATGAGCAAAAATGCAAAGTAATATTCACTAACTCATTGCACTCACTTTGTACACGGTTTTCGCGGTCCAGGGGATAATTTAACATCTGAACACTTCAATCGTAAATATCTTTTTATCGAAAGGGAAATTTGAAAAACCGAAACCTGTATTATGATTTTATTTTGAATACAAATACAACAAGGTACGAGGGAACCGCTAGAATTCCAATTGGATTTTGAGGATTTGGGCAATGTTACGGAGTCCCTTTAAATTCAGTATCATTATTTTATCGAGAGGCAATATTTGCGCGCAATGCATCATTATGTTTATTTTCAGATAAAGGAGACGTAACTGTTAGTTTAGTTAATTATTTGTCAACTTATAGCTTTTAACTTATCGTTTGAGGTGTTTATCGTAAGTCAGTAATGCCTTTGAAATTTGGTTTACTAATCGACACTTCGCCCATTCAGGACTCCCCACGAATAGAATGTACATGTAATTGGGAATCGTATGTTTCCTACGAAATCTATGATTAAATAGATGAACATAAGAATTGCGGATGGTTCATGTCAATTTTGAATATTCATTACATTCGTAACAAATGTGGTCATTGGATTAGCATGAATGGTTATCAAATACCATGATAAGACGCTTACTCAATTCAGGAATGTTTAGCCAATGTATTGAGTCAAAGTCTATGGATATGATGGAAGGAAATGTGTGTTAATAATAATGTACCAAGGAGTTACTTTACTGGTGAGATCACGAGTAACTCATTGGTTCTACCAATATGATTTGTCTTCAACGGTTGAAATGTAATTTAAATAACTAGTCAAAAATGATCAGAAACTGAGTCAGCCGGGCACCTGCACTATATTCTAGTGAAAATGATCCGCCAAATCTAGTCAAATACATTGATGTTCTAATGAAATATTGTCTTTGTATATACAGAAAAATATTTAAAAATTATACTCAATAGCGTGTTCACGTTACTGAGTATAATGAGACGCCATGTTTAATACGCACGCAACGCAGCTTTACATTATTTAAATTTAAGCTCCGGCTTTCTGTTTTATTTATTTTCATTTTCATTTGTATTGTTTGTGTATTTGTTCGTGTTATATTGTATGTATTTTGGGGGAAATTGATACATATTGAAATTGGAAAAAAAAAATAGACGTATTTATCATGTTTATTGGGTCAATGGTTGTATATACCCCATGGCACTTATAGTCTAATACTATCATGCATAAAGACATGCATGCCACAAGGACACCAAGGTAGAGGCGGGTATAAGCAAGGAGGTACAAGCCTAGTACCTTCTTGGGTATAAGTAGAATAATAATTCATGACTAAAGACTTATATTTCAATATATCGGTATCGCCTTACAGTCTTTCGAGCATGGTCAATATTTCCCTCTGAATGCTTGACCTGGACCAAAGTGCAACACAATATCACTTTAAAATATTTCGTCTTTTGAACAACAAAATACCAGAAAAAAGCCCGGGAGAACAACTGGGTCACTACGGTTTCCAAACATACACAACAAATTTCAAAAGCACAATAACAGCTTTGAAAAGGTCATTATAGGCATATCGGCCCAACTAAATTATTAACATTCCTGTAAGTAAATGTTATTTAAAAAATGTTCAGACGGCAACATATGAATATATTATATGACCTATAAAGATACTGGTGTGCGATTGGTCAAAATGCTGTCACGTGACCATCGCTACAAGGATGAGAAGCGTTATATTGACCGGTAAATTACGTCACCGGTCAATATAACGGCGTTATATTGACCGGTGACGTAATTTACGTCACAATGGGTGTGTGAAGATGAACAATGTGCGCGTATTAGCATCCTGGCACGCGCAGCGTTGTTAAGCTTTCTACGGAGATTGCGCGATCCGAAAGTAAATTTGAATGGAAGCTCGAACAAAGAAGCATTTTGCGCAGCATTTCGATAATAACACGTCTGTTCTACTGGAAGAATTTCGATTTAATCTAATGATTTCCCTTGTCCATAATTTCATTTCAACACCAAATTCATATTTATCTTGATTTGTATCTATATAGGTCATAATAATATAACAGATAT
>JBAMJV010011934.1:0-46123 GCA_037951105.1 Echinarachnius parma | reverse complement strand
CCGTTTACCACATAATTAAATACATGCATCCATGAAACAGAGCAAGGCTTCTCACTAACTTTTTGTTTTGGGCTATTGGCCTGGTCGGGCAAGTTACAATAATGTTCTCCCAATTTGTGATGGCCTGTAACAAACATATTATACTGGCCCAAAAATGTAATTTCATTTGTAAACGGGCCACTATTTAACCCGTTCCCTACGAGTTTATGAAATCCCCATAGACTTTGTACACAACCCACTTGGTTCCAGTGGTCAAGGGGTTAACTATTCTCATTCTCTTTTTATTGGTCAAAACAGTCATTATGGATGAGGCATGATACGCTGTCATTCTGAATGGTCAATTTGAAAATCCAGTTGCTCGAATGGGCTATTAAAATGTTAATTTTATCAATTTTTTCTGTCCCGAAATCAATTTTGACTGGGGAAGTGCTAGCGTCAAACCCTACATTAACATGTCTTGTATGATGTTTCACATATGTAGGTGACAAGTGTTGATTTATGTGATTACCTGGAAAATCGCGTAATTTAGGCGCCATCCCTGCCCTAAACCAACACCTCTGAAGTCAGAAGAAACATTGAAGATAGCAAGTAGATGACACGGGTCTTGTTTGCTATTTCCCATGGGAGTGTATAACCCTTGGCAGTGTTCTAGGCTCATTTTTTTTTTGCATGCAATTTCATGGAAGAGTCCACACTTTTACCAATATTGCCTGTAGCCCTATCATTGCCCTTGCTACCTCACTATGGGCAGTTGGGCTGATATAGACAGGAGGCCATTAGAATAGGTTTGACTGTATAATTTAGTCTTCTCCTATATATCTCTTTGTGCAACAATTTCATGGAAGAGTCCACATTTTTACCAATATTGCCCGAAGCCCTAGCCTTGCCCTTGCCACCTCACTATAGGAAGTTTGGCTGCTATAGTCAGGTGACCACTAAGACAGGTTTGACTGTACAGTCTTCTCCTATACGATATATATATGCTTTTTATGCAAGCAATTTCATAGAAGAGTCTACAATTTCACCAAAATTGCCTGTAGCCCTAACCTTGCCCCCTCTCCAGGAAGGTGCATCCAATGTCATGACAGTTTCAGTTTGATTAGCAAATTCAGGTCATGTTCGGTCCTTGCACATTCTGCGCTTGGTAATGGTAGCTTCAGCATTCATGCCCCTGCACGTATGCATTGGAGTACCCTACGTATAGTATAATTAATGTTTTGGAGAGGGTAGCATCAGGTTACAGTGCCAGCGATACATGAAAGTTGACTCAACGGAGAATGTTCATCGTACCAAGCTCAACTCACATCCAATGGGTTAAGCCAATGTCAAAAAATAATGTATTTTCTGTGTTCTTCTTCTTTTTTGAATTGTACTGCTTCCTTCAATTCTGAAGTAATATTTTCATTGAGTTGAACAATTTTATGAGTTGGACTAATATATATTGAATTGAATTGAATTAAATATCAAGATTTCTTGATACTTAAGCTGCCCCCCTTAACCTAAATCAAGAGGCCCCCAAAGAAAATATCAAAGCTTGGTTAAGCAGAGCTTCACAATGCATTGGGGAATTTGTTATTATTTACTAGAGTTGGGAAGCTTAGATATTTATACATAATTTGTGCATTGCAGAATGTGTTATGTCTTAAATACTAGGATATAGAAATACAATGGAGAATTTGTTACTATTAAATTGGATTGGGAAACTTCAATATTGCATTCAAGTGCATTTGAGAAGCCGTTTGTCAGTATATATTGCATACGGGTTAGATCCCTACGGGGCCCGCCCCGGCCAGAACCCAATCTTGGTGTGACTATTTTTAGCGCGTGCCAACAGAGATGTCCCACAGGGCAGCTATGTATCCAGGGCCTTGCATTTCTAGGTCTCCTCCAAGCCGAGGAATTAAAGGGACACAACACCCAAAACCCATTTTATAATATGTGACCGGCTGTAGCAAAGCCCTGCACTCGTCGGTGAAAATCCAAATGTAGATTTTCATACCATTAGAAATGCCTCATCCCAAGCTTTCATATGATGCTTTGTTCTAACAAATTGGTCAATAATTGGCGAAGATATGATTGTTTCAATTTAACAATCATAAGTCTTTTACACACATTACGTGAACTGAAAATGACAATTTCCTCAAAACATGGATTACCGACAAGTGCAGGGTTTTGCTATAGCCGGTCACATATGAAAGAAAACAGTTTGACTAGTGGTCCATTCCACCAAAATGTTCAGAAAAATAGATTTCCAGAGAAAAATTATGTATTGATTCAAAAATTGTTCATATTAATTTATGTGTTCATGTGTCTGTAGAATAAGACTAGCTCTATTGTCTACGAACTTAAGAAGTGAGTAAATTCCTATGACAATAGAACTAGTCCCTTGAATATTTTTTCGCAGTACTAGTTATGATTACAACATTTTGAATAATGATAGTTTTGGAGACACATATCTATGGTTGCTAGTGGAATAAATTAATAAAAAAATAATCACGTGTACAATTTTTGGGTGTTGGTTCCCTTTAAACAAGGAGAGGGCGGATGTGTTCTACTTGTTAGATGGTGCGTGCAGATGTGCCCTCGTTTCTCTTCCTTCTCTTTGTTTTAATATATATTTGAGATGCAATAGTGATTGGTAGTGTGCAAGAGCACAAGTGATGCCTTTTAGGGCCAATCAATTGGTCAGACTCAAATTGAGGGCTACAAATCTACAATTTACAAAATTCAAATTCAAGTATACAATTTTCTGGAGGAAAACATGCATATGAACCTTGAAAGAGTGGAGACCAGGTTGGGAGATGTGGCCAACTAATAGTTCCCTTTGCAAATAAAATATAAATGCAATATGGCTTATATTTCTGCATTTAAACCATTTTTTAGGGTTCATATTTTGCCATCAAAATCTTCCTTCAGCAATATGAATCAATTATTTGAGCCAATTACAAACTTTCCATAACTCTTCTAAAGCTGCTATTATTTAAGCTTAACAATGTTTACAGAAAATATTCCAATTACACATTTATCCATGAAATCAAATAACCATTTCTGATTTTATTTAGGAGAATTTCAAGTAAGATTTTAAAAATAGTATATTAGATTCACGATAAAACACACCCAAACTAGTTCCAACGTCATGAACCATACATGTTAATAATTGTAAACCGTGTGTTTTCCCACAAGGCGCCAATAAATCAAATGCTTCGATGAGCATTCTTGTTTCCAAATTCGTTGCAGCGTGCAAATGATTTTCCCGCCCTCGCCCATACCTTGACTGACTATCTTCAAATTATGGGGAAGAATGGAGTGTGAATTCATTGGCAAGTGAAATCAAATTAGGTTGATGGATGGCTATATATGGACTGATTGGGGGGCGAGATCAATAGTCACTGAATAATTGAGATCTTCAGCTGACCTTTTTGTTGGTATACTGTTTAAAACGGAGGAAGGAAGGGAAAAGAACTTTGAACTAGATTCAGAAATTCAATTTTCTTGGAATACTGCTCTTCCGAACAATTGATACGGACATGATGCATCATTTTTGGCACAGTACTCGCTTTGAACTTTTAATTTTGAACAGGTTTTTCATAATAATTCTCAATTTCCTATTCTTGGAAAAATGTGAGATATTTTGAGCATTACACATGATCCGTTTTGGAACACTACTCATTCATTTTAAATATTCCACAAACAAAAATGATCTAGATGGAAGTATTTTCCCCTTGTAACAACGAAACTGATTTGAATAATACTGAAAGAAATTAAGCGACTTTTTAAATTAAAATATTTATCTCCTAGGAAAATGTTTGACTAGTGTTTGACCCTTTCTATACAAAATTAAATGCAGTATTTAAAAAATGAGTGTTGTTGTATTAATTACACAGTCATTATATGGGGATAGACTAGCATACTTTAATGTTCGCGGTGCATTAATTCTCGCGCTGAAGTCTGTGTCCGCGAATATAAATGCACTTGCTCGGCCGCGAAATTAAAAAGCCGCGAATGTGTTTTTGTGTCGCTCAGCGCGAGATATTAATCGCACGAAAATAACAACGTTTACAGTATCCCAGTGCCTGATTAGTGTGGATTAAATTAATTCCTTTCCCAACATACCAAAGTTTTTTTCATTACGAGTGTAATTATTACCACACGCCGCAAATCCCCTGGTAGATAGAAGAAAGCTAGATATGAAATATGATATCCATAAAACTAGTTGCTAGTAAACCTTTTTTCGTCTTCGTAATTTGGATTGCTCCAATTATCTACACAAATAATTTGTTGCATAGTTTTGATGCAAGACTTGTTTGTGATATTTACCAATCTGTAGCAGGTTCGTAAACACTAATTAATGTAGATTATAATTGCATGTTTCATTTTTAAAATGAACACGTTTCTATTTCAATATAACATTTTAAACATTTCAGTTAAATAGAAGTCAATAGTCTTGTTTTCCAGAAGCTCGTTTCATTCACTCTGTAAATAAAACAACAAAAAACAAAAACAAATTTAATGTTAGTTTATTTTAGTGTCCATCAGCCTAAATCAAGACTGAATGGAGCTTGGCAGTGACATATAGATTCCAAGGTCTTCTCTGAGAATTCCTTGCCCAATTCCTTGAAACAAAACACGGTCATCATTACCGACATCCCCAGAGAAGAAAAGGGGGACTTTTACAAGGAGCAGATGATGATTCTTCATCTCCCATGCCCAAGAATAAAAAAAGAAATTACCACTAACAACATTTTGAAAAACTGAATCATATAAAGATATTTATGACAGATTTTCTCTGTTTTCATACCAGTTAAATGTGAGTTTTGTAAGAAGAAGTTAAAGAACAGCTCTTTTAGGTAATTAATAGAAAAGGTGTCTTTGGTAAACTCCTAGGCAGACAATACTTGTTATTTCATGTTTCACACAGTTCGCAGTGATACAACATGGTTGAGCCTATGACTACACAATGTTAACCTGTCCAGGACTGATCCTGAAAATACTCAGGCTGAGGTCTATGGAGAATGCATGTTTAACCCAAATCAAATAGTCCTTAACAGGTTAATTGCAGTCATAATGGGATATCATGCAGCGCATACCCAGTTAGCAACTATGTCTAGCTCTAAAATTATCCATGCGGAGACATGGCGTGGTATGCTTAGTATTCCAAGCTTGTAAGCTTCAAACTGTGTAGGAAAATCTAAAGTAATTCAAAGTGAATGTAAGCATCATTCAAGGATTTCGGGCAAGTCAAGTTTTCCTTGGGGCAAGTATTGTTCAACCTTTTGAACACTTACTTGCCCAAGCATTGTTCAACCTTTTGAACACTGACTTGCCCAAATGGGCTACTGTCTGGAAAAAGGTTATGTGTGCATCCTGCATTTTATATCACATGTAATGTATTCACATCTTGAGAAGATTAAATGCAGCGCATTCTGTAGGGCTTAAGATTAACAATGCCCCCCCCCCCCCCCTGGTCTGGGTTCACCAAATTGTACCACATTTACTTGCCCAGGATTTTTGATAATTTGTCTTCGTTTGGTTTAGAGGCAACTCAAATCCCAAGTCACCAGACAAAGAATAATAAATGTACATATTGTTTGATATGTAGTATGTCCACATCTTATGGAGATGAACAACTTGGTTTCATCTACAATTATTTCCATCATCACTTACGCAATAGTCATTGGATACATAATATTTTAATTTCATTTACAGTTGATTTTATCATCACTATAAAATTGATATTTTAAAATTTGATGTACATTCCACTCTTTCGTTAACCTCATTTCCATCATGTTCTCGTCATTATTGAATAATAACCCACATTATAAATTATATTATGATTGCACCCCATGCCTCAGAATAGTGATACTATATCGACGGTGCTATTATTATCATTGTATTGATTGTTTTTTCTAATTGCGAATTGTACATCTTTTTATTAACCCATTGCCTATGGAAACCTGGTGGGCCCTGTATTTACTCTATGGGAATGTAAGATCTAGTAGTAAATGGGTTAAAGTGGCAGGTGATGCAGGTCACCTACTTAACGAAGAGCGAGAGAGAAATCTTGCATTGAATCGGGTGACCGAGCCATTATCCGTTAATGCATTATGCCATAGAAATTGAAATAAAGACAGAGACAGTATAATCATACATGTATGTTATCCACACTTGTAATTTAAATCTGTTTCAGAGAATTTGGTGTAGAATCTCATTCAACCCATACTATTTTGGTATAATCTGCATTCTTAACTCCTTGAGTGCCAAGCTCGCATTTTTGCGAGATACAATACACACAAATGCCATAGAGCAGTAAAATCCCTGGTACGTTAAGAGTTAATAGACCTCAACCATTAATGCATTATGCCATAGAAATTGAAATGAAGATATAGACAGTATTGTCATTTTTAATACCCATTTTTTTTTTGTAGCGTGCAGCGTATTCACGCACATGTCACTTAAAGCTGTTATGGATTATATGGGAAGTAGAATTTCAAGTTTAACCCATTTGAGACTAATGGATTTTGGTTTAACCTGTAGTCCCCATAGACCTGAACCGAGGTGTCTGAGCTATAATATGTCAAAGCATTAAAGAAAGGTGCAGACAGTATTGTCATTTTAATACTCATTTTCTGCAAGTCATGAGTATTCACAATAGCCTACTTTTTGGAAATGGCCAGTATAAAAAGAAACCACTTTATATACAAATTACATACAAATATGCCAGATATTAAAGGCTAGTCAAGCTAATTCTAAAAGCCAAATGGAAGGTCTCATTGAGAAAAAAAATGAAACATGTACACTTTCTTAATAAAAAAAAACCCCCAATACTTGTGTGTCTCTTTAAGTGGTCATGAATGGATTTCTCTCCATGAACTTTTGCCATTTGAAAATCCTCCTCCAGTGCATGCAACATGTGCTGCTATCATGCAAACGTATGTATGAAGGTTATTTCTTCAGTCCTGGACATTGATATATAAAGAAAGCAATCATTTCAGTGTGAAATTTCCAGATGAAAAAGAAGAGCAAGAAATACAGAAAGGGTAAAAAATGTGTGAAGGTTAACGGAAACGAGGGAATTTGAAAAGAAACAAAATATTAGAAGCAAATGAGAAGAAGTATAAGTAGCAGGTGAGATTTTCACATCGACATTTAGCGCGCGCCCGTCGTCGTCAAGGCATGCGCCAATCATCCAGATGTAATTTACCCACTCCGCCGGCCGCCGCCAGCAGGTTGCCAATTCCAGAGTCCTATTGTGCCCATTGTAACCGTTTGAATATATGTCCTCCTTCCTTCCCAAGAAAATCATCAACTGATCGCTTGTTGGGATTTTGCAATATCCTGTAGCCCCCATGTCTATGAAGGTTTTATGCAATAACCTGCAAACATAATATGTCTATGTATGTTTGGTATATAAATGAAACAGGGTTCCTTTTGAGAAGTCCTCTTTAACCACTTGGCTACGGCTTCCTGATTGGCTATGTATTACGTCTAGGGGGATAAGTGGAATGAGTTCATGAATCGATTTAGGGGCAGTAGAGCTATACTAGATGGTAGCACTTGGTATTTATTGGAAAGGAAAAAAGAAATCTCGATATTTGACGAGCTTTTGATTATCATCTCCTGCCTATTTTTATGTGAAAGAACAGCATTTCTCTGTTGACCTTGAACCAAAAGGTTTGTGTCCAATTGCGATTCATAAAGCAGAATTTAGAATTCTGAAAGAGAGCCAGATGTATACTTTTGTCCATGTTCTGTGACAAGGCATTTGCTTCGGCCACAAATGCTCTGATTGGTTTATTGCCACATTATCGTTTTCATGAAAGTTAACCCATTACCTATGGGAAACTTGGTGGGCCCTGAATAAAACTCTATATAAATTGTAAAATCTAGCAAGGACCAGGTTAAGGTTAGGCAGGGCTCAACACTAGCACTTGCCCGCTTGCCTGGGGCAAGTCAAAATTGGTGTCGGGCAAGTAAAATTTAAAAATTGTCTAGTTTGCTTGCCCGATCAGGCAACTGAATAATTGTTCAGCTACAAGAGAACAATCTAATTTCATACTTGTAAATCTCATTTAGTAGTAAGAGGGCAAGTTAATTTTATATTGGGGCAAGTAAAATGTCAAATTTGATGATTTCACTTGCCCGAACGGGCCAGTGCAGAAAAAAGTTAGTGTGGAGGCTTGGGTTAGGGTTAGATTTATAGTTTAAGAATGAGAGGTAGGGATGGGGTTAATGATAGGTTTTGGGTTATGGTTTGAAATCATTGTTGGTTTATGAGAAATATAACTAGTAGTGTCCAGAGCAAAAGTCACCCAGAGCTAATCTCATGGAGCCATGTGTATGCAGTAATAGTTAAAGTGTAGTTTAAGAGTATTGTAATATTGAGGAACTTAAATTACCAAACTGAAATTATTGAGAAGAAGAAAAAAAACAATTGAATTTGGTTGGTGGTGAATGTATGATGGGAAAATAGGGAGTTCCTCATTGTAACAAAAAGGGTACCCATCTCTCTGAACATGGTATTGTAGCAAAAATACTGTATATACTATTACAAACTGTCATTGTTTTTCCTTGCACCAAAATGTCGTGCTGAGAGATGAAGTTAGTCATGACAGGTCGTTAGCTGTATGTGTACTTATAGGTCATGGAACCCACTAATGGTACCTACTACTAACTGAACAATTTTAATTGCATTTAGTCATTTACCATAAATAGAAATTCAACCCAACCGTTGATGATTTAATCTTAAGATCTAATCAAGTTGCTGTACTTTCAAATAATGCATTACTTCTACCAATTAGTTTGCAAACCAAATTGGCCGAGCATTCTTTTATTTTGATAGTGAGTTTCAAGTGCTGGATGAAAAATGCTTGCACTCGATAATTAATTGATCACTAGGCACATGATAGTAAGATCAGACAAGGGCCCCTTTGCAGAAAGAGATACAATCGATTGTAAGTTACAATTAATTATGAGTCAGATCATGTGTTCTAAATGCGCAAATCTGATTGGTTGAAATTGGCACATTTTCTGACTTAATGTACAATAATTGTAACTTACAATCGATTGTATCTCTTTCTGCAAAAGGGCCCGTATCAGGTCAAATGTATACAATCGTTGAAAGAAACCTCAATGTACATGTAGCTAAGGGGAGGAGCAAGAGATCATAATTGCTCCCCCCTCCCCCGATATTGCCCCTCACCCCCCACTCACTGACTCCTACTCCCCGTGAGGATAAGAAGTTGAAGAAATACATATAAGGCTTAACCTTTTTTGTTTTGCTCATGCTGCTCCACCTAGGGAACTTACCCTCTCTCTGCCCCCCCCCCCCCCCCATTTCTTGTTTAACTCTGGCTATACCACCAAAAAGAAACCTACAATTCTCGTATTGCTTTACAGTAAAATGTCATTCACATCAACATGAAATACATACCGGCACAATGTATATAAAAGGGAACGCTGGCAAATGAAATTCTAGCCATGAGCACAATTCAGCCAGACTGAGAATTCCACGTATACAGTGAATGTGTGCATTCAGAGACCAATGCCATTGGAAATTATGGAAATTGGATGGTATGGATGTCAGAAATCGACCAAAGTATGTAAATGTGCTATGGTGTTGTTTAGTGGCCGTATGGAAACATGTTGATGAAACTAGGGCTATATACTGTAGTTGGCAGAAGTACAGAAATGTGTGATTGGGCTGTGTTGTTGAATGTTGACGATGGAATTAGCCGTATGAATGTCAGAAATTTACAGATTTATATGTAAATGTGCAATGGTGATGTTATGCGGCGCACACACTCATTAATATTGGTTTTAGTAGGTTATGTGAATGGCAGAATTATGTACAAGGGTGATGTTATGCGGCCGCACACACTCATAATATTGGTTTTAGTAGGTTATAAATGTGAATGATAGAATTATGTAAATGGGCAAGGGTGATGTTTTGTGGCCTGCCATACGCGTGTATGATGTTGATGAAATGAGGGCTGTATGGATTGCAGAAGCATGTTAATGTGTGGTGGGGATGTATTGCGGCCGGACACACACATGTTAGTTTATATCGAGCTCTGTGGAGGGCAGTTTAGTATGTTGATGTGCGACCTGGCAGTGCGGGGTGATGTTCTGCGACGATACACCTAATGTTTTTACATGAAATGGATGGCAGAAATTTATATGTAAATGTGCTAGGGTGATGTTTTTTTCTGCTGTGCACATACATGTTTGGTGTCAGTGAAATTAAGTCTTTATTGGTGAAATAGAACTATCTTGAGGTACGCCAATGAGGTTTTGTGGCCACATGCATGTTGGTGGTGAAATTAAGGCTGTATTGATGGCAACAAATGTAGTGTTATGTTATGTAGCCGTATGCAAGTAGCATTTAACATGAAATGGATGGCGGAAGTGTGCTTTGGTTATGCTTTGTGGCCATATGCAATACGCATTTAACATGAAATGGATGATAGTTAAGTATTTGCAAGGATGATGTTTGCGGCCGTAAGCGTGCACATTTAACATGAAACGCATGGCAGAAGTATGTAAATGTGTGATGGTATTGTTTTGCAACTTTATACACACTTCACATAAAATGGATGGCACAAGTGTGTAAATGTGCTAGCTAGGGTGATGTTTTGCAACCGTATACATGAAATGGATGGTAGAAGTATGTAAATGTGGGATGGTATTGTTTTGCAATCGTATACATATACAAACACATTTAACATGAAATGGATAGCTGAAGTATGTAAATGTATTGATGCCGTATGCATACATGTTGCGCATGATGATGGGTGAACCTCATCACGTAACCAGTAACAAAAGGTCAATTTGATTAACTAATTGGAATTATGCAGTGAGGATGAGAGAGATGGCGACCTGGAAAGGTGTCAGGGAACTCCTCTACGTCGTCAATATTTCCCCCTTTCCAGCGTGTTTACTGTTTCAAAACTGATAATTATCATTCCTTACTGTTCTGTTGAAGGGAAAGTAATTAGTGTATAATTTCTCAACCCTTAGCCTATGGGAACCTGGTGGGCTATGTACAGAGTCTAGCAGGATTTTAGAATATCCATAGGAATGAAGGGGTTAACTTGTTCAGGGGGGTGTTTCACAAAGATCCTAAGTTGAACTTAACTCTAAGTTGGACTAAAAAATTATGGAAAGCCATAAGTTTTTTTGAGAATTTGTTGTAAAAGTTCTTTTAAAAGGCATCAAATGTTGATTAAAATCATATAGATTTTATATTATCAAAGAGATTTCATGTTCTTGATGAATTTATGAAATGTCTAAAATACTTGCATTTTAGCTTTTGAATATATTTTATTCCAAGGCTACAAATGGCTTTCCATAATTGTTAAGCCCAACTTAAGAGTTAAGTTCAACTGAGGATCTTTGTGAAACACCCCCCTGGATTGGTCAGGCTGATAATTATATAATTGCTTCCTGTTTAAAGAAAACAAATTGTTTATTTTGTAACCTGATCAGGACGGGTCCCAAAATATTTAGAGTAATTATTGAAATCTGATATTTGCTTACTCATTTTTTACATTCTCCATTGGAGAATGTCAAGTGGAGAATGTCAAATCCAAACTTTTCTTCAATCATAAATACCTTTTTAACGAAAGAAAAATTCAGAAAACTCAAACCTGTCCCATGGTTGCATTGGTAATGAAAATACAACGAGGTATGTGAGAATTGCTAGATTTCTCTGTAAGTTTTGTGGATTCTCAAAATGTTACTCGATCCCCTTTAAATGGCAGCAATGAACAAGTTCCACTCGAAAGATTATATCAGTTGTTCATAAATCCACAAGTTCTTTTTGTTATCCCTGCTGACAGATTATTTAAATTTCAAATTTGCTCAAGTATCGCCCTCATCTCTCTCGATATCTCCTGAGATGCATGCCGTCATCACCTATGTCACACGTCCTCTTATCGCTGTTTGATTCTAAAGGCATTTGAAGTGCAGTTCTTTTTTATATTTAATATTTTAACCATTTCAATTCTAATTCAGAAAAGCGTCATTGAGTTACTATACACATTATGTTACTATGGTATTAATAGATTTATAATGCTGTTCGCTACTAGATTTTGCAATTCATGTAGAGATATTACAGGGCCCACCAGGTTCCCTTTGGTATTGGGTTAATTGTATGAAGCCCATGGCCATGTACACTGGCGTAGTGTATGCTTTTACTTAAATCTGGTTGGAGGGGGGGGGGGGGGGGGGGGGGGTGAGACTCTATGTCTCGCTTTATTTTCCCCTTTTATTTTCATTGTTTTGTGAATTGAGCGGAGAGCATACCCTCACCTGTTGCTACCCCACTGCAAATGCAAATATACAATAGATGTATTTTTTATATTGCTAGAGTTCTTACTGCTACAAGTGCACTTCTGATCCATACATGCTGATACTTGCTTTAAAAATGTACTTCATATATTACATTTTGTTAAGTTCTTGAACCTCGATGAACGAATTCCCTGGTGCAGGTTTTTCGCAAGAAGCTGAATACTTTCCACATAATCTCATTTCGTTCTAATTGATTTATGGAGGAGAGGTATAAAACGAGGAGGGGGAATACCGTGGGAAAGGTTGCTTCCTGCTAATTGTGGATAAATCATTTGCTTGGATGAATAACTCGTCAAAGAGTTTCAAAGAAATATGTTTGCCCGAGTAGTAGAAATCAAGCTACTGCGTTGAACAAATTTGGTTCCTAATTTCATTCTTTTTTCCCCTTTATTTTTGCCAGTTTTAAATCATTTGCTTGGATGAATAACTTGTGAAAGAGTTTCAAAGAAATTTGTTTGCCCGAGTAGTAGAAGCTACTGCGTTGAACAAATTTGGTTCCTAATTTCATCAAATTGGTTCTTTTCCATATATATTTTTGACCAGCTTTAAATGTCAGTAAAGGCAAGTGCCATTATTAATTCATTAACCAAAAAACAAAAATTCACTAATTTTCACAATTTACATGTTCTTTCTGTAATTTCATTGAGTTCGGTTCCGTCCTACCCTCTTCATTTTCCATTGTTAAGCCTGGGCTTGACTAACACATACAATTTCTTCTGTCTGAGGCACCAGATATACCCATCATAAAGTATATTTATTTTTATATTTTTACAATTATTTCTTCCTAATTTAATTTTTCTTTTATTCCGATTGTATACAGTCAGGGCTTGACTATATATATACGTGAATTTTCTTCCGTATGAAAACGACATCAAATTCATGGTTCACCCATGGGTGACGATGGGTGACCCATCGTAGCAATTTAATTATTTCTACAATTTACATGGTCTTCCTCCTAACTTCATTTCTTTTGTGTCTTTCCCCATTCCATTCTCGTCATATATAGTTCATGTTCACTCTACGTGAAAATTCCTGCCGAGTTTAACGGGGTGAGATTAATTTCTCTGGATGAATCTCAAGAGAAATGAATGGACGTCATGTCAGAAGTTTAAAAATGTAATTCAATTATATTTTTAATTTCACATATTATATATGCTTTCTCTAATTTTATTGAGCTTTATCATGTCACTTCCCACCAACTCACATAGTTATAAATAAGTGTTTGACTGTACATGAAATCACTTCTGTGTGAAAACGGGGTTAGATTAATTTCTAGCAATGAATCTTGATGGAAGTAAAGAAGGAAGGCTTGTCAGAAATTTAAAAAAACAATTTGTTTGCAATTGACATGTACCCTGTCTCAATATCAATAATAATAGTAATAATAATATTAATACATAATATTTATATAGCGCTTCATACTGATGTTTCTAAGCGCATTTCAAACAGAAAATAATACGCAATAATAATATTGCGCTCTCTTGTGCCCTTTCCCCATCAACTCACCTCATATATATTTTCCTTTAAATATCTTCTTTATGCAAACAGGGTTATATTAATATCTGGATATGAATCTCAAGGGAAATAAAGAAGGAAGACATGTCAGAAATTCAAAATCCAATCCAATCATTTTCATGATTTGTGCACTCTTTCTCCTTATTTCTTAGAGCTCTATCGTGCCCTTTCTCTATCAATTATCGTTGTGCAGTAGATTGAATTTGACTGTACATAAAATTGCCCGAGTCCTGAACATGGGGACTGATTAATTTCTAAAATTATCAATCTCAAGGGAATTGGGAGGAATGCATGCAAGGAGTTAGTCAAATTGATGGATGATTTGTTTTTTGGTTCTCCGCTAATGCTTGAGCAATTATACAAAATTCAGTATTACAAATTCACCTGCATTAATCATATTGAGTCAGTGCTAATTTTGAGTAATTACAAGTAAAGATTATATTATTAAAGATGAATTTAATTAATGAAACCGTATTTCAATTTTAAAGAAAAAACTTGAGATTTGTTTTTGGTGGCTAAATTTGTTGAACCAGGAAAATTTATATAAATTGAAACCTCGGTCTTGAACGTCAACAAAATGTATTATTTCATATATCCTGTGAAAAGGGGAATAATGAGTAAATGCGTAATGGTTTAACTTTAAAGGGTACCACCACCCAAAAATAATATTCTTATTAAAGAAAGGTAACATCTTTAGTAGTCCATTCCATCAACAAGTTCACAAAAATATGTTTCCAGAAAAAAAATAGATAATAGGAAAACGCATCACCATTCTAAAGCATGCGTTCATGCGGTCTGAATTGCGAACGAATCGCCGGGGAATCTATTGTCTACAAACGCACGCGTGAATAGCATTGGCGCACTCGCAAATGGTTGGCCCGTATGGAACCAGGGAATAGTAGTGGTTCCGTAAGTGGTGGAAATTAATTGCTTTGTTTATGAATTACACAACCCTTTGCAAAATGTTGGGTATCTATTTGATATCACAAAACAGTACCAAATCATATAATAATGTGTTGTTCTTTGCCTGGTGGTCCCCTTTAAGTAACTTTTTGCCACTTAACAACTGATGTAAGGTGGGACAAAAAGATATTTAAGTACTGTGATTTGCTATGTCCACTGAAAGATGTGTGAAAGTTGAAACTTTAATGTTATACTCGTTTGATCTTGTGTCTGCGAACTAGAAAACGACCTAGAAATATTTGTTTAGTCATCTTTTATCTTGTACATAATTATGAATAAAAAACGATCAATAACAAAAGTCTATGGCAAAGAAAAGAGTGATCGTGCAAATAAAACTGATGAACTCAGCAACTGTTCTCCATGGCGTTCCAAAATATGGTCATTCATAAATGCTACTGATTCTAAATGTCGATGGCAAATAGTGAATCCCATTGATTGATCATTTCCCTTCTTTAGAAAGCAAAAATTCATTTTTTATTATGATTATTAGTTTGTTCATCATTCTTCAAGGTCCTTCCTTTTTCATTTTACTTTATTAGAAGCATTTTTGTTTGTCCAGGATGGCTTTACAGGTGGCATTGAGCTAATATATGACTTGAGGCTGTATTAACCCATTGCTTACTGGAACCTGGTGGGCTATGTACAAGGTTTATGTGGATTTTAGAACCTCAATGGGAATGGGTTACAAATGTAGTTGTGGCAGTCATTTTTCTCTAATTCACCTTGAATATATAAGGATAGCAACTTTGATGAGTTACAAAAAGATGAGTTACAAAGAGACGACGAGGGGGGGGGGAGGCTCGGAGGCTGAATCACTAAGTGAGTGGAAAAATATTTTGAGCGCATGCTCCGCTGCACGGTCAGCCAAGGAAGACTGTGAAGAGCGCTTGTTACTCGTTGGCCGCTCTCCTGTCCCGTAACGCCAGGTTCTGAATGATCGGAGAGAGCAACTGTCGCTATACTCCATCTTTTAGATGACTCCTCACCTTTAATACCACATCGAGGGTGCGTGATTTGATCCGTTTCAGAAATAACTTTAATTAAGATGTTAAAACACCTCTGAAAGTTTGTTTTTCACGGGCCTCTTCTTCATTATCAAGTCCGGAAAAGATTAGTGCTCGGTTTAATTACAGGCGATAGGCATGGTGACCCGTCTCCCCCTCGATTCAAGTTTGATCACGCTGTTTGGGCAGCCATTCATTACATGGTCCATGGGTCACACGGTTGGTTGGTTGATTGGTTGGTTGATTTTAGACTGGATTCAATTCCCAAGCCATTCCACATCAAAGTTAGATTATTCTAGATGTCATTTCACATCACAAACCAAATCATAAACCTTCTAGATATTTACACATGGCTATTGTAACCACTCTTATTCTGATTTTGCATTTTAAGTAAGACCATTTGTGAACCCTTTCCCTGATATTCAATAAATGTTCATGGTGCCAATGTTTTAAATTTGTACTAAGCAATGTCCAAAAAATTGATATAACATTATCACATAAAGACTAGTTTAAAATGGCAAACCAAGGTGTAACATCCCCATGAAAGGCACTCTTTAATGTGAACGGCTCTTCGGTCACTACCTGTCACCGTTGGCTGGCGCAAGCCCTTGATGCTTTCTTGCGCTTTGCTAGGCTGCTGAGCCAAATTATGACAATCTCTAGTGTGAAAGGGTCTTCGGTCACTACCTGTCAACGCTGGCTAGTGCAAGCCCTTGATGCTTTCTTGTGCTCTTGCCTTGTTGTCGGGCCAAATTATGACAATCTCTAGTGTGAAAGGGTGGTCGGTCACTACCTGTCACCGTTGTCTGGGCGCGAGCCCTTGATGCTTTCTTTCGCTTTGCTAGGCTGTCAGGCCAAATCAGGCAGCCGCTCCATATCTCCAAGCAGTGATGCATCTTACCAGGCTATATATGGTGCACGTTCGTTGGGAGTTTGCAAGCTAGATCTCACCTGCTTGCCCCACATACAAAGCCCCCTTTTTTCTTCTTTTTCCTCCATCTTTTTAACCCATGGCATACAAGAAGGTGGTGTACCCTGTATGAAGTCTATGTGAATAGAAATGTTACGAAAGTGACTGGTTTATTTTTCAGTATTTTTCAGTCAAGGATGTTGCTTTACTTGTAAGTTGTATGTTGAAAGTTTTTAAAACTAAACAGAGTAAAGACTGAGCACTGCAAAGCTTTTTGTTCAAGCACTGGCTCTTTTGAGCAAGAAGTTTGAAAAGAAGTTGAAAGACGCTTATGATCTGAAAGATTATATCACTTTCCCAAATGATAAATTCTTAAATTACTTTTGTTGATTTGGCAGATGTAGCTTGCCTGATACAGACAACTACCTTCCATATTTTGTCAGAAACTACTGGCCCAAAGTCGACTTCCACTTGTCCTGGCCAATCGGGCAAGTGCTTATATATGATGACACGCGCAGTACCCCGGGGTACCGTTGTATCCTGCGTTGTGTGGCGCCATCTTGTGTCCACCCGAAGTACAACCGTACCGCAGGGCAATTATGGACGCCACTGGTGTATTGCGTTGTGCATGCAGCGCTTGTATGCACGCTGCCCCGGCAGAAAAGAGAGCTTTTTGAACGTTAATAAAGCATAACGAAAATAATTTCATATTCTTTGGTATCCCAGTGTACAGCCCTGAAAAATAAATAAATAATTAAACAAAATGGCGGATTTTCATTTGGTACCCCAGGGTACCATTTATGTCATCATATGTCGCATCCTGCTGGAGAAGGAAATGTGAAGATATTTATGTCAAAGATGATCTGTTGCTGTAATTACAATTTTCAATTTGTAATTATTTTCTCATAAATGAGATTCCAGAGTTACAGCTAGCAAGTAATTGCGGTATTTATAATCTCATCGTGGTAGAAAAGGACTCAATAACATTATATCTTTATTTATACTCCGAATCATGATTATAGTAATTGAAATCCTGATGCACAAAAGGTCTGTTGCTAACAGTAGAGCTTGCTTAAAGTAATCAATAATCATACTAAACCAAAATACCTCACACAATAGGTACACAGATTTGCATATATGGGCCAGTGGTACGCTCACAGCATCTTAAACACGTTGGACTGTGAAGCTGTAGTATGCAGCCTCGTCGGATGCTATTAATGATGTGATCTATGCGGGGAGGAAATTTTCAATTTTTGAGGGCTTTCCTTATAATCTTGAAAAGATTACGAGGATCAGCGTAATTAATGTTAAACAAGAAAAAGGTTAGTGCCACGCCGCAAACTGCAGGGCCTTAACCTTCAGGTTAGCGATACACGTGCCAGTCAAAAATTATTGGCACACTCACTTTCGCACATATCCCTGCATACTTTAATATGAAAGCAACAATATTTCTTGGATGATATGGAAATGGGAACAAACATTGTAGCAGGTTTTGTTGTGCTAGTTGGCATACAAGGCTAGGGGTGGGGAGGGAGGGGGGGGGGGGCTGGAGGACACACCCCATGAGAGTTGTTTAACCCCTTGCCTACGGGAACCGAGTGGGCTATGTACAAATTCTATGGGAATTTCAGAATCTCGAAGGAAACGGGTTAACTGGTGTTATTTTGGCAAATTATACCACTCATTCAGGCCAAAGCCACCTTAAAAATCCAGATTTTCAGGCAGGATTCTCTTCCTGATTAAAACACTCAGTGCAGTGTATTCCTGCAAAGGGAGAAGCCAGGCGATCTGAATGGTTTATAGTTATAATTAAGTTGACAATCATCCAAATTATTTCTTTAATAGAAAACAACAACATAAAATTACTAAGAAAAATTAGACTTAATGATTCTTCAAGTTAGCTTCATTATCTTTATCTTCATCTTCCCTTTAAGCTACAACAAAACTTGCCCTTTAATGTATCTGGAACATATATTTAAAAAAGAAAAGAAAAGAGATGAGTGTGCACATTGTGATTAATCTCCACTAATTATTCTTTCAGATGTCTTCTTTCTCCATCGCGTGCGTGCGTAGCGCCCTTTAAGCTACAATTAAGCTACAATTAAACCTTTCCTTTAATGCTGACCACATCTGGTATTGCGTGTAAAATTGTGAATTATTGAGAGTACATCTCTACTGTAAAAATTGTCTCTATTAATATCATATCAGTTATCTTTGTAATCATTATCATGCTACTCTTGCACCTGCATCAATCGGTGACCTCTTTCCCTTTTCTGTGTCACTCATGCGTTATCTCTAGCTCTGCTCTTCCTTCTAGTCTACTGACCAGGCTGGTGATATTTTGGCCTCTCAGTCGATAAGTCCACAGGTGTCTCTGCCTTTGTGAATTATTGAGAATAGTCTCTACTATAAAAATTGTCTCTATTAATATCATATGAGTTATCTTTGTAATCATTATCATGCTACTCTTGCAACTGCATCAATCGGTGACCTCTTTCCCCTTTCTGTGTCACTCATGCGTTATCTCTAGCGCTGCTCTTCCTTCTAGTCTACTGACCAGGCTGGTGACATTGTCATCCCTCGGTCTTTGATAAGTCCACAGGTGTCTCTTGCCTATGGCTACAGCGTGCTTCTAACATATCTAAACTCTAGCTCTTGAATCCAGCATTAAATATGTGTGAACATTTATAATTTGATAGAACACTTATTAGCATGATTTGATAGTGATCTTGTTTAATTAATTCATTCATACTTTTTACAATATTTAGTGTTAGTGGTTTCAAATCATCTTGATTAAGATCTATTAATCAAGATTTACTCAAAATTTAAATGTAAATTATTTTGTTATATCATGATTTTCATAGATATTTATTTGATTTTACTCGTGATTGTAATTTTTTTTTTTTTTAAAGGTACATTAATTGTAATTTGGGGGATTGTAAATTTTAACACCACGTATGGAAAGAACATTTGTGCTGGCCCGACTCGGGCACTATAAAACAAAATAGTGTGCATGGTATACTCTTTAATATTTTATTTGGTGAAGAGGGTTGTTTTTGGCTGTCACCTAATGCTGCATCATAACAGACCCTACTTTGCGTTTGAATGATGCGTGGGCGTTACCTGATGTGATCGTGCATACATAATGTACCACTTGGACAAAGATATACAAACATTTCCAATATTACCTTCTGCTTATGCAATTGCATATGGATGTGTAGTTCATTTTGATAAATAGTTAACATAAAGATTTCAAATTAATTGGAAGACTAATTAAGTACAATTATTAAAACGCACAATCAATTAAATCAATCGTATGATCAATCTCTAGGACTGGTACTAAAAAAATACTCTGGATTTGATCTATGGAGGATGCATTTTGAAAAATCAAAGTCTTGAATCGGTTAATCAACCATTTTCATGTGTTCAGAAAACTACACACATAATTTAATCATGTATTTACACATTGTTATTGTTTATACAAGTACATTTTTTTGTTATTTGTTACAGTTATTTGTTAATCAGCATTACTTTTTTTGGTGAGTTCATTTGTTATTTTCATCAACTGAAATGGATTTGAATGAAAACTTTTGTCTTGTTTATACATGCTATCAATATTTGTTTATATTTCTTTTTCCTTTAAACCTAAGAGTTTTGGCTTGCCGCATCATACTAGTCTGGAAAAGGATGTATTTAGAATGTTGCCAATGAGAAACAAAATGAACCGAGACAATACAGGAAGGCATGTCTCAAAAATATTTCATCCAATCATTCTTGTAAGACCAATGGCCGTCTTACCCCGACTTGATGTTAAACAAAAAATGATTGAATGTCTTTTCCAAAGAAATTGAAACCTAGAAAGGTCATATTTCTGTGCCTCAGTCTGTCTATTTATCTGTCTGCTTCTATTTCCCTTTCTCCCACTCCCCCTTCTCTGTTTGTCTTCCCCTTTTGTTCTTTCTTTCTTTCTTTCTTTCTTTCTTTCTTTCTTTCTTTCTTTCTTTCTTTCTTTCTTTCTTTCTTTCTTTCTTTCTTTCTTTCTTTCTTTCTTTCTTTCTTTCTTTCTTTCTTTCTTTCTTTCTTTCTTTCTTTCTTTCTTTCTTTCTTTCTTTCTTTCTTTCTTTCTTTCTTTCTTTCTTTCTTTCTTTCTTCCTTCCTTCCTTTTTTCTTTTTGTCTTCCTTTTTTTCTTTTTTCTTTCTTATTTCTTTCTTTGTTTCTATCTTGCTCCCTTCTTTTCTTCTTTCACTTTCTCCCTCTCCTTTTCTCCCTCTGCCTTTCCCCCCCCCCCCTTTTTATCCCCTCTCCCTTTTTCTATCACCCTCTCCTCTCCTCACACTTTCATCTTCCTGTCCATCCTATTTCCTTCCCTCTCTCTCCCTCTCTGTCTCTCTTTCTCTCTTTCTCTCTGTCTCTCTTTCTCTCTGTCTTTCTTTGTCTTTTTGTTTTACTCTCCCCTCATCGTATATATCCCATTCTCTTCTGGATTGCATACCCTTTAAAATGTCTTAGCGGCTACCTGTTATAGCAGCCAACCTGCTTATAGTGGCCATCAGAAGTGATCCTCTGCGGAGAAACAAGCAAAATGTTTGGAACCTGTCTATAGAGGTCACCTGTCCCCAGTGGCCACTTTTCTTGTTTCCTTGTTTCCCTTTAGTCACTATATGCAGGTTTAACTGCACATGGTTTGCCAGGTTCCTGTAGGCCATTGGAAAACCCACGTTTGTGCACAAATCAAATGACGTGATGGTGCGCTACTGGGATGGTTACGACATCCCAGTTGATCTGTCGACTTTACTTGCACCCCTTAATCCATCTTCTCCTGTTTCATCTGGCTTTAGGAAAATCCCTGTCTTCCAACAACCTCATCCTGTCTGCTTCCATTTCTCCCATCCCTTATTACACACTCTTTATTTGTTATCCTCTTCATTATCCCCTATTATTTATTTTTTTATAATTGCTCATCTCCCCTTTTCTGCATCCCCTCTTTTCTTCCATTTTCCATGTCCCATATCTGTTTCAATATTTATCCATTCTTGCAAATATTTTTTGTATCCACATAATCTTTCATTTCTCCACATTCCCTATTCTCTTTTAGTATTTCTCTATCCTTTTCCATTTTGTATGCATTGCATTTGTTTTTTGAGTTTTGCATTGCATTTGTTCTTTTTGCATCTTATACTTTCTTCTATTTTGTGCATCCCATATTTTCTTCCCTTTGTACATCCCCTACATCCATGTTGTCTTTCATATTGTTAAATCCTATCTTCTCCTCCATGTTCTCCCGCGCCCTTTAGAAGAGTCAGCGGCACTCAATCCGTCCTTTTCCACTTGTATGATTGATTGATTAATCCACCTTATCCATATTTTCCCCTCTTCCACTTGTGTGTTCATGATAAATAGGCGAGTGGGAAGCGTCCGTTTTGAAAGCCTGTTCATTTTCCAATAACACGGAGCCCGAACTGCCAATCCCAACTCCCCTCCTCTCCGATGATTTATCCCGCTGCCGTTGAAGGCTCCAAGTGGATTGTTTTTCTGCCGTGTCCTTCTTCTGTTTGATGAGGTAATAGCGGCCTTGTTTTCACGCCCGCTTGAGAATTGCGAATTATTTCAGAGAGAGTCCGGGAGTTGGAAGCGGAAGATGTTGTGTTTGCAGATTGAACTAATTAACTCTTTTGAGGAGCTCAGGGAAGAGTGTATTTTTTTTACAAAAATCTTACTTTGGTTAATTGTTCAGTGTTGGCAATTGTCTTCAGCTTGGGTTAAAACGCTGATGTGCCTTTAAATCCCCTCTCAAATTCCATCTTCTTATCTTCTTTTTCATCTTGATATATTTCCAGGAGTGTAAGATAACATCTGGAGCATCCAGTATCTAGCTGTAGATCATCTTTCATCCGGCTATCCCATCGGATACCTACATCCACTGTCACTTCTCATTCTGCTTTGATATCTATCTCCTACCATAAAAGTTATATCTCCTTTTAACTGTTTCTAAACTTATCATATTCTTGCATTATATGCAGGGAAAAAAATTAAATTTTATTTTTCGGGGACTACTTTTCAAACTTGCCTGCATGAAAATAACACTCCAAATTTTTTGCATTTTAAAACTCTATGCAATTTTCCAGGGCTCTTTTATGCTTTTCAGGGCTCCTTTTGGCATTTCGGGGGCAAATTTGCCGCGAGCACCGCTGTATTTTTTGCACTGATTATATGGCTCCTGCTTATTGCTGTTGAGCACTCTCAAGTTAGATGTAGTAGAAAGCCAGTATACTTCCTAGTTCCTATCTCCTTTTTTAATTTCAATGTCCATCTCCTTTAATTTCTTCATGCTTATATAGCATTCTTCTGCTTCTCTCATACCATTTTCAAGCTTACATTACCGATGAAAAAGACCGATGGAATTTCTTATGTAAACAACGGGGAACTCGCAACTTCCCCTCTGTCGCGTTCATAATGCAGGGGAATTTAATCGCCTTTTGCATTCACCGGCCGGAAGTGAAGAATTGTTGATTAAAAAAAGCCACTAGCCTATACTTTCAATACATTTGTTAGTGATCCGTTTTAAATATTGTTCTGTTCATCATTTGGTTTTATAAATATATGCTTTATAATAAATATATTATTATAACGATGTTCATGAATTGAATTTTTTAAACCTTTATATTCATGCAACATACAAGTAAAACGGGGCCCCTTGGTAGATCAGTTGTGCAACCCTGTTGAAATAAAACGTTAATAAATAATACATAAATAAATAAAACGAATCAATTTATACGTAAACAAAACGTCAACAAAAAAACACGTGCACGATACTCGAGGTTCACTTTACACGAGCTAGCTTTGGCGCAGCATAATATTATCGCATGCCGTGTTCCGAAAAAAGCGCGCGTTACACTGCTTTAGCCGGAACAAGAACGACCTTTGACCATTTTCATCGGTATTTTTCACCCAAACCATTTCAAGCTGACCGTTTCATCGGAGTGACACCGATAGAAAGAGAATTTCTCCTACTCTAAAGTAGGAGAATTTAATCGCCTATTTCTCTTCTTTTCATCGCCTATTCTATCGGCTTTTTCACCTCTGTAGCATTCATGCTGGCCGTTTCATCGGATGCGTCCGGACGCATCCGATGAAAAAACCCTCAGCTTGAAAGCAACATCAGTTACACATCCCTTTCCCCAAAAAACGTGTCAGTTTCATAAAGTTAGTCTGTTTCTTTATCAACCCATCCCTCCAAACTCTTTTATTTTGTTTTCATGTTCTCCTTCCTCACTTTTCTCTTCCCAATCCATTCGGAATTCCCCTATACACTTGTTTTCATAAGAGTATGCCATTCTTTTAAACCTTACCCATCCATTCCTCTAAATTCACTGTTTTCATACAATTATTCAGCCTTTTATCTCTTCTCCATCCAAGCTCTTGATCTCTTGTTTTTCAGACGATTTCCTGTGTTAATCTTTTGTTTTGGTTCTGATAAATTCTCTGTTTCCTAATAGTATTCTACCTAACATCCAGTATTGTAACTCTTTTTTTTCCAATAAAAAAAATTAAAATCTTACTTTTTTTTTACTCCTCATGCCCATTTCCCCACAATGCATCTGTTTTCACAATATTCTCTTCCCAAATCATTGCCCTTTGACTCTTTTGTTTTCATTTTGTTAAAAAAATTAAAATCTACCCCTTTTTTCTCCTCTTGCCGTTCATTTCCCAAGTTCCTGTTCAATGTTTAATCCCAGCAACCAGACACCTATGTGATCTGTATGCGCTTGCATCACCATCTCCCAAGCCAGATTTGCATCTCTTATGAGATACTCTTAAAGGTGCACCTGTAAAGTGTCAGATATTGCCCAAAATGACATTTGAGACTTCAATCCTATACCAAAATCATTGTAAAGATATGTCCGAATGATGTGTGAAAGTTTCATTGAAAAAAAACACTGCTTTCCTGGAAAAAAGCGAAAATTTGCGTCAGCTTTTACAACGAATTACTGTATGACGTTTATGACCGTTCATTAACGCTCTTGAGCTGTATGATTATCAATGATAGATATCGTCATACTAAAGGGTTATTAAAAAAAATCTAACCCTATTTTATTCTTCTCTTACCATAAGCCAAACAACACGGTAGAAGAGAATAATGTTTGTGGAGTTAGACACTTTACAGGTGCACCTTTAAAGGGATCTAACAGAGCTCTCTACGCAAGTAACTAAGAAATTAGCTTGCCTGAAATCAAAAGTTACTCAAGCCCAAGTCAGGTTCAAGCTGGCGAGTGGGTTTGTAGAGCCCCGGATCTAGTAGCTTTGTTGGAATTGACCAAACTCGCTTGTAAATCTAATGGTTCTTTCATGCCTTGTTGTTCTCCTTTTTTTAAAATACTAATTGAAGTATGAAACCTGTTCTGGGAGATTTTTTATTGAGATATTTAAGATTATGGTTGAAAAAGTACCGGTAGTGAAGATTAGTTCAACTGTGTACCAAACCTCTGGCCATGATACATTACGTAAGCAGCAAATGATGACACACGCGGTACCCCGGGGTACCGTTGTACCCCGGGGTACCGCGTTGTGTAGCGCCATCTTGCGTCCAACCGTACCGCAGCTATTGCGTTGTGCATGCAGTGCAGTGTGTGATTGTATGCACGCTATACCCACAGTACAGCCCTAAAAATTAAATAAATAATTAAACAAAATGGCGGATTTTCGTCTGGTACCCCAGGGTACCGTTTATGTCATCAAATGTCACTTTGTATTGTTCGCTCATTACTTTATAGCCATATGACTCGCATTTATAGTAGAACTTTTACAGATCACCCAGTGGACGTATCAGACTACATTAATACACATTTTTACCAACCCCTTGTAGATTTTGTTTGTGGCAACATATGTGACCGGCTATAGCAAAACCCTGCACTTGTCGGTAATTAATGTTTTGAAAAAATGGGCATTGAAATTTCACATAATGTGTGTAAAAGACTTGTGAATTTAAAATTGAAACAATCATATCTTCGCCAATTATTGACCAATTTGTTAGAACAAAGCACCAAATGAAAGCTTGTGATGAGGCCTTTCTAATGGTATGAACATCTACATTTTTATTTTTACCGACAAGTGCAGGGTTTTGCTACAGCCGGTCACATATAGTTACCAGATCCCTTTATTTATTTTTTTCTTGCGACTTTTCCCATCTAAAGGGTCGGTCACACTTGTCTTTGCATCCATCCATGATCGACTCACACTTTTAATGCATTCTGAATGGGCAGTCACGCACGCACTATAAAATCGACATGATGTTCAGAAAGACGGTTCACATTTAAGTTTGTTGTGACCTTTAGAGGAAAAATTACAGGAAACCATGTATAGATAAAAAAATTGTTCAACAAATCCTGAGAAAGTTCTGAAATCATGATGTTCAGAAAGACAGTCCACACGCTGTAGACTTTGAAAAATCACTTCCGTAACTGTTTATATTTAGACAGTTGGTATGAAAGGGTTGTAATATCAGAGGCTTCCGGCCAGTAACCTTGCTCATCTCACGTCTTGATAAGAAATTACAAAAAACTAAAGTAAGTGACTGATAGGGCAATGCTCTTAAAATGGAGAGAAAAAATCTTCTGAAACCATTTATATCAAGAAATTAGATAAGAAAGGGTTGTATTATTTAGAGGCTTTCGGCCTGTAACACTTCTCATCCCACACCCCTAATAGAAAATTAAAAATAAGAAATAATTGATTGATAAAGCATTGTAAAAAATCATGTTCTAGACTTGAAAAATGTATTCCAAAATTGTTTATATTTAGAAAGTTGGTATGAAAGGGTTGTAATTTCATATGCTTTCGGCCGGTAACCTTGCTCAACTCACACCCTTGATAGAAATCAGAAATAATTGATTAATAAACCATTGTGAAAAATAAATTTCTAGACTTGAACATGTATTCTAAAATTGTAAATATATATGGAAAGTTGGTGTGAAAGGGTTGTAATTTCATAGACTTTCGGCCGGTAACCTTGCTCAACTCACACCATTTGATAAAAATCAGAAATAAAGTGATTGATAAAGCATTGTGAAAAATCATGTTCTAGACTTGAAAATGTATTCCAAAATTGTTTATATGGAAAGTTGGTATGAAAGGGTTGTAATTTCATAGGCTTTCGGCCGATAACCTTGCGTATCTCACACCTCTTGATAGAAATCAGAAATAAGTTGCATCACCTGGGGACCTTTAATCCTTCACGAAAGATTTTTTAAATATGTCTCGGCGGGGCACACTCTGGGTGCATTAAACCTTATGTAAGAGATAAGATACAGTCTTCTGTTTTTGTTTTTAGGTTTTTTTTGCACCAAGTCACATTAATTTTTTCGCAATATTCATATTTTGCCCTCTTCTTTCCCTCACACTGTATGATTATGTTGTCGACATAAATGCCTCACATGACAATATTTTGTTCCCTTTATTTTTGGTATTTATAAGCTTCTCATATAAAGTAAAGCTGCACAAAGTAATAATGTTTGCACAATATTCATATTTGTTCTCCCTTCCCCTCGAATTGTATGATAATAACGTCCACTTGTGCGCAACATGATTTATTTTGTTCCAAGATTCTCTTTCATTCCTTTTATTTTCACGACTTTATATTATAAGCGTCTCCTAAGTAAAAGTAAAGCTCCCTTGTATTGTTTTGAATCCATTATCACCAAGATTTTATTTGGTTTTTAGCAGGTAAAAGGGTGTCTATATAAAGACATACTCTGTTGTAGACCAATGTCATTTTTAATCTTCCAGACTGTTGGGTTGAAGTCAGAAATGATTTACCCGTTCAGGACTGATTGATTTGTTAGTTTTTTAGCAGGTAAAAGGGTGTTTAAAGACATTCTCTGTTGTAGACCAATGTCATTTTTAATCTTCCAGACTGTTGGGTTGAAGTCAGAAATGATTTACCCGTTCAGGACTGATTGATTTGTTAGTTTTTTAGCAGGTAAAAGGGTGTTTAAAGACATTCTCTGTTGTAGACCAATGTCATTTTTAATCTTCCAGACTGTTGGGTTGAAGTCAGAAATGATTTACCCGTTCAGGACTGATTGATTTGTTAGTTTTTTAGCAGGTAAAAGGGTGTTTAAAGACATTCTCTGTTGTAGACCAATGTCATTTTTAATCTTCCAGACTGTTGGGTTGAAGTCAGAAATGATTTACCCGTTCAGGACTGATTGATTTTGCTATAACGTGTATTCTCAGTAGACCCTAGCCTGAGTATTTTGGGGACCAGTCGTGAAATGATTCAAGAGGATCACTCGGGATCGAACTCGTGACGGAAGTCAAGAGCTTATCCTATTGTGCCAAAACACCTCCATACGGATGCATTTATATGCAACCAACGCATTTAAGGGCAAGGCTTTATAGGCTTGTTCGCACCTTTCTCCTAGTACGTTCCATGTTCACACCAAACCTGGAATGAGGGGGGTAGACTAAAAAGATCATGAAGCATGGGGATGCTACACTTCAGATCGCCATTTTAGACTAGGCTACTTTGTGTGTGCTGTATAACACTGAACTAATATGTATTATGCACCATGAGTAAGGCGTTTGACTGTGATAAGTGGCACCGCGCATGTGATTTACGAAACCGATCCACATTCAAAGTATACAATCAAGCATGAATCAACTAATGCTGCTGCATTTGAAAGATACCTTTAGACAAGTTTACATTAAATTATGCAGATTTAGACTGTAACATCACATAGTACAGACTGAAGTTACAGCTCGGCATGAATGATTAATTAGTTTTAGGCTCTACTTTGAGTTTGCATAATTAATTATTTATCTTTAATGATTACATTCTGCCCTTTATCTGGCCACGTATTGTAAACCTATCTTTGTGTTTCTATGATAAATCATGCACAATTCTGCTGTTGGCTGCTGCTGCATTCACACTGTTTTGCTAAGGACTCATGATTGTGTGACTAAAACCACATGAATTGAATTCATTTTGGTAGATAGAAGCTTGCATTTGGAATGAGTGATAAATCTTTGGGACCTTGGGTTACACTCACGCTGCCAGATTTAACAGGAATTGAGTGGGAATGACCTTAAAAACCACATTATCTCTGGGCATTTCCCCGGTAAAGCAGCGGTAAAGCAGCGCTACATGTTGCCTTGGAGTAGTCCATTTGTCATGCAGAGTCCTGCAGGGGGTGATGTGCCCACTATATCATATGGAAAATGCTCTCTATGTTTTCATATTTGCCTGGGGTTCCATCAAAAAGATGGATAATCATGCCCCGTGTTCACACACAAAATTTTCAGCCCTTAATCATGACTAAAGAATCAGCAGCTGACTATAGAATCAGCTTCTCATTAAAAATTCCTGTGTCTGAACGCTTACTAACGAAATGACGTATCGTTAGTGATGACTAGCGATACGCTGGTTTTATCGTCGTTTCGTACGAGAGCTGACTATAGAATCACGCTTATTCCGTGTGTGAACAACCGTAACTCGCTAATCATGACTAAGTGGGCGTGGCTTAATGCGAACGTTCGCTCGCACAGCTGCATTGAGACAGCGCAGACAGGAAAAAAATGACAACACACTGCGCAGTAGCAAACTGCGCACTTATACGATGTTTGGGGGGTTCGGCACCACCTGGAAAACAGATGTTCGATATATGCTCTGTGCGTGTGAACATATATCAGGTTTGATTTAATCATCACTAGCGAAACGTCGTATCACTAGTGATGATTCTATAGAGATGATTAAGGGATGAAAATTTTTGTGTGTGAACACGGGGATTCTGTCAAAAACTACACATTTTCCCAGTTCATACATGTAATTAGATATTCTAGAGTGTATTAATATTAGAGAGGAATTCAAAGAAATTTCCCAGTTTTTACATAATTGATTTGATGTACTTGTTGGGTGAACAATGCTGAAGGTTGCATAATGTTGCAAGAAAAAACATGAATATTACTTTCTTTAAAAAAAAAAACATGTATGTGTAATTTATCGACAAAGACATTAATATTACAATTTCATTTCAAAAAGTGCATTATTTATCAATGTGGGTGCAGATGGTTAATTTATATACAATGTAGGTATGGTATTGTTTCATGAAATGTGCACTTAAAATCAAATTATTAAAAAAAAAAAAACAATGGACCATACCTCCTGACAGAAAGAATATTGAAGCAAAGTTTTGAGGGGGAAACCAATGTGGAATTACCACATTATATTGTACAATATGGATGAAAATGATTATCACTCTACACGATCTTGTAATGGCATCTTTCCATGAGGAATATCTTATTTCCGAATTTACCGACGTTATTTTCAGCTCTCTCCAATTTCCCCACCAACTCTTGGTGCTAAATTCATCCTCTTTTGCATTTCCACTCAAGATTTCTTGTCTTTGGTCGTCATTCTCAGTGCATTTATTCACCAGAGGCTATCATTTTTCACTTGATTTCCCACTCTGTGATTCATTGCGTCAAAGATAGTTGCGCAGTGGCAAAGTGTGGGCCGGCCCATGCACCACATTATATTTGAGTTTTGTTTTAAATGTCAATTGTATCACACTACAGATGTAGCTGAAGTACCATCATGTAGATTCACATTTTCATTAAATGTTATAAGATGTAGGGGCATGATACAGTATATTTATATTTGGGGGGTTTCCTTCTCTTTTACTTTTGAAAAAATGAATTTCTACTCTAATTTTGCAGCAGGAACAATATTATACAAATAGTGCATGGTTTGGAGTTGAATATACCAGAATAGACAACGATACATTTTTAATTTCTCGAGAGCGATTATATTGCATCGAGGCCGCAGGCCGAGTGCAATATAATCGCACGAGAGAAATTAAAAATGTAGAGGTGTCTATTATGGAATATTTAACGACAGGAATCATGTACTATTTGTTATATAAGATGATTATTTGGAGGAACTTTTGGAGGAACCCGAATTGAGTGTCAAGAATTGTGACGTCATGGCTGTGACGTCACAATTGATTGTTTACATGCCGCGAAGAAAGACTCGCAAAACTTATCATGAAAAAGATGGAAAATGCATCATTTTGTAAATTATCTGTCCTGTAGTAAATAAATGTTGGCAGTTTCGTAAATTGCATGGTAAAGTGGTTTGATATTGCTAAGTTTGGGAATGGAAATGCACGCAGCCCTTTCATTATTCTCACTTTTACGTAATTTTGTTGGCATTTTGGCAGCGGACTGAATTTGACGTTGCGCACTCCACCGCGGCGGCTCTCAATGGGAAGTTTGTACACACGGTCGCCATGCACTATGTGATCTATGGGAAATTTGTACGTCACTGAAAAGTTATAATACATATGTATTATAACTTTACCATTGATTATACCGGATTAAGCATCGGTAATCAACCAATAGGAACGCTCAAATTCCCTTAATTATGACGTCATCATCTTATATATACATGTATACGATGGCAAAGCATAGGGTCACCAGATCTACTGTAGCTATTATCACAGTAGTATGTTTTACACACCAATTATTTTTCAAACCTTTGTGTTGCCTGAATTTTATTCTTGTACTATTTGAACAAATAGGTTCTCTCGGTCATTATTTTTATTTTATTATTTATTTTTTTACATCTTATTTGTACCTAAGCAAAATGACAACAAACAAGGGTAAATCATGATGGCTTTAATAAATTAATAAACATTTGACAATCTTTGCACAACTGACTTGTGTTCATATTTTTTAGTGAACATAATCTCATTAATTTGAAACGCAATTGCAAGCTTGATTGAACAAGGCTCATTGGATGATTAGAAAACCGTATATATCTAGCTTAGCTCATCCTCTCATCTAGCAACTCATGTAGATGAAATATTGTAGTGGCTTAGCCTTGCGTCAGCCTAGGAGTGGGGGTTGGGGGGGGGGGGGGGGGCGGGGAGGCAGCAAGTTGCAACAAGGAAAGTTGGAATCATTATAAAGTAGAAGTAATACACTTTAGTTTGGTTAGTTCATTGGATGATTATATACTGTATATATCTTGCATGGCTTATCCTCATGTGGATGAAATATTATAGAACATTGTAGTGGTTTAGCCTCGAGGCGAGTCGGCCAAGGAGTGGGGAGGGGAGCAGTCATTCACAAGGTGGACAAAATTAATCTGAATGTAGAAGACATGTCTTATCAGAGGGTTAGACATAACCCTAGGTTATTTCAGTCCATGAGTTATGTTTTTAATAAATTCAAATATGTATATTTTTAAAAGACTTTACAGATCTTAAGATTACCAGTTTAGCTTCCATACAAAATAACATACAAAGTTAGAATTGATCCTCCTCAACAGAATGATTAATTACTTTTCTTTTCTTTTTTAAGTGAATACAAGTTTCACAAGGAGAATCAGAGTTGGTTGTACGGTCTAATTAATTCTGTTGGTTAAATCTAGTCTCTGATTTATACCGAAAATGATAATGCTTTAACCCACTGTACGGGCTTACACGAACCCGTGTTACTAAAGAAAGGGCCCTAAATGATACATGGCTAGTTGGAGGAGCTGTAATTTGCCGGAGACAAGACATAAATCACCTTGATTAATATTCTCTGAAAATCCATTAATGTCTTCTACCTTGTAGTAGTGCGAATCTGCTTAGCTGTAGGGTATGCATACAGTAGCGATACAAGACCGTCATTTATCAAGCTTCTTGGTAATAATATACTAATGTAATGTACTCTACTGTACCGCTGCATATATGTATATGTACTAACATTGTGAATGCACAGTGGTAGTTCATAGATGTACAACAAGAAAGTGTAGAATTTTAATCATTGAGGATTGTCAAGTCCCTTTAGGATGAAATTTCACCAATATTGGTGATAAATTTGAGCTGAAATAGTCGTCCTTTATTTAACTTGTGCAAAATTGTATTGAATGTTAATGACGTCATATTGGTCGAGAGAAAACAAATGTAGAAGTAGAAATGTGTTTTGAAGTTTTTTTTACAGAAATGAGGACATTCTAGGTTTCATGTTAGTGTATATTTGGCTGAGGGAGTTAGTGGTAATTTATGGACTCATTTTCAAATACATTTTGTAACCTCTTCAATCTGCTCAATGGTATTTCAACAAATGAGGGAGGATCCGAGGGCTTAAATGAAGGACGTTACCACTCTGAGCTGAGGAAAACGTAGAGAGAGGGGGATGAGAGAGAAGAGAAAGAGAGAGATACGTGATAAAGGAAGATAAATCACATATATTTAAAGAGAAAGAGAGAGATAGAGAGGGGAGAAGAGAATCTGAGAGAGAAGAATAAGTATTTAAACTAACCCATTCAGGACTGGTCCCAAAATACTTGGGTCTGTGGGCTATGGAGAATGCACATCATACCCAAATCAAACTAGTTTGAAGGGGATTAAAAGCAAAGTGTTGGAAGTAGGGCGGTGGAAAAGAGATGGAAAAGGGCAGACAGTGAAATACATCAAGAGGAGACAGACATGGCCACAAGAAGGGTGGTCAAAATAAATCATGTTGGTTCCACTAGTACTGTGGATGAGGAGGCATTGAGAAAAAAATGGTAGTCCTAAAGAAGAATAAAGAATAAGAGAAACTATGTATAAAAGAAAAACGGAAGGATGCAAAATATTATGAATAAGAGATAGTGAAAGACAACGTGCTGGGACATATGTGCCCATGAGTACGATAGTAAAAATGAATCAAGATTGTATCACTAATGCGGATGAGGCATTTAGAAAGAATGATAGGATGATTTCAGATAGAGAAATTAAAGGAATGGTTCGGACGATTTCAAAATAAATGTACCAGAATCTTTAAAAAATACTCATTGGTTATATATTTTTATAAAAAAAATATCCCATCAGGATGATTTATACTAGATTGTTTTGTGTCTGCAATTTTTTATATTCATTGTCTATTTTCTGTACGCTTGCGATTTTTATCACGTGATCGCGTGACTCGCCAGCCTCACTTTGCTTTGTATTGGCAGCAAAGTGAGGCATCAATGTCACGAATATTGCATGCTGGGATAGATCCCACTGGCGGCAGATTCGATCAAGAACTATTACCTTATTTAGTCCAAAAGTGATTGTGAATGATCCAGTTGGTCTTTTTTCGTCGGAACAAAGGCAATATGTTGAAAAACTATTGTTTCAGTGATTGGTAAATGCTGAAAATCGTCCGAACCCCTCCTTTAAAAGAAGAAGGACATAGGGATGCAAAATATAATAGATTTGAGATATCGAAAGACAGTGCACAGAGGCATGAAAGAGAAATTGAGAGAAAAAGTAGAAAGACAGATGGATACAAAATAAAATGAATAAGAAATGGTGAAAGATAATGCGCTAACGAGGCATAGAGAAATAATGGTAAAGAAAGGGATCATGAGAGAAATATATGAAAAGAGAGGTATAGGGATATGAAATAGAATGAATACAAGATAATGAAAGACAGCAAGACTGAGAGAGAATGTACAGTATATAAAAGGAAAAACGGAGGGATGCAAACAAAAAAATGAATAAGAGATAATGAAATACAAGGAGCAGAGACAGACCTACCCATGAGTAGGCTGGTAAAAATGATTCAAGTGTATGAGAGGGCAATGAGAAAGAATGGTAGGAGGAGGATTTGAGAGGAGAGATAAAAAAAAGAAAGATACAAAATAAATCGAAAGACAGAGTGATACAAAATAAAAACGAATAAGAAATACGGAAAGACAGCGAGTGGAGACAGACGTGCCCATGAGTAGGGTGGTAAAATAAATTAAAGTTGCATAGCCACTGTGGATGAGACGGCGTGGCCTAGGGGGCCATCCAGCAGGATAATGAATGCGGTAATGAGGTTAAGGAATCGTTTCACCCCTTTTTACCTCATAATTTGCGTGTGTATGGAGGATTATGTGCGCGTATTTTTGTATATGGTTTGTATATTTGTGAGTTCATGGTTTACATGTTATAGTGTGTTCATGTGACTGTTTTTTTATATCTAGATTCACATTGCTTGAAAGTGATAATGAGGTTATAGGATCATTTCACCCTCTTTACCTCGTAAGACGGGTGTGTAATGTGCGAGACTGTATGTATGTAGGATTATGTGCGCGTATGGTTTTGGTTTGCATACTAGTGTGTTCTTGTGTTTTGCTTTGATTCATATTGCTCAAAAGCGGAAATTATTACCCCACGTTTACCTCACTTTGATATGCTTTTATATGCTTGTGTAATGTGTGGGACTAAGTATGTATGATTGTGTGACTGCTTGTATTTTCATGTGTTTTTCTATCTAGATTCCCATTCATTGTAATTAGATAAAGCAGAAACTAGGTTATAGGATTTTTAGAGCAAGCTTGGCAGTGAATGAAATCATATACATGTTCAAAAACATTTGGTTCAGTATAATGACAATGACCACACCTTAAAAAAAATCATAGCATCTCACACAGTTTATGTACATTGTTTCACTGACCTATTTGGCACCCGACCAGTTAGAATCAATGCAGATTGCCAAGAGGTAGCTGCACAACATGTCAGTGGCCAAAAATGTGTTTTATGAAGATTTGAGAGAGAGGGATTATGATCAGGTGGGAGGAGGGGGGGGGGGGGGGGGGCTTCACCTATGATGGGGCTTCTCTACCCCCATCTAGAAATGCCACACCCCACACTTATACATTATGGGATGTGATTGGGAATCCAGAACAAAATAGAAACAAGAATAGTTGAAAGATTTAACTTTAACTTTTATGTTTTGAGAGTAGCTAAATTTGTTCTATGAAACTCTGAAATCTGTTTCACATTGCATTATATTCTCTATTTATGAAAAATTACAGGGATGCATTTATCTTTGTTATTGAGGCTCTTTTTTTCTCGCATTTCCAGGGCTAAATCGGCCTGAGCTCCCCATGACTTCTGCTATGAATGCTGGGAAGTAATTCAGAAAAAGTTGCCGTCTTACAGAGTCACTCCCCAACGTGTCTGGTGAAAGTTATCATTTTAATTAATGTACAAACGAACAAATAGATAGTATTCCTTCTGTTGTCTTTTTAAAATCACAATGGTTGCTACTTTCGGCACAGCAACAAGTCCTTCGAGAGCCTCGCGACTTGGCGAATGCTACTACTTTCAGTCACAAAATTAGCTCATTTCCTCTGCGCCAGGGATAATTTGAGCATGCAGGGCAAGGATGACACACTCATTACATTCAAAAGGAGTAATAAAGAGAACGTAACAATTGGCAATATTATAGTTTGATTTATCTTTGCAGTTGCGATTTGCAATGTTCACCTTCGCGTTTTTAGAACGAGCGCAAGTTGGGTGTGGTAGTGGAAGGAATAGAGGGCAAATTAGAAGATTACACTCAACTGTAGCATGCGAAGATAATTATCCAATTTCGTAACAATTACTTCGGAGTGTGGTGGGGATGGGGTGTGCTGTCTATGTCTAGCCTTGGATGTAAATTGAAGACGAAAAAAAGTAGTACTAAAAATAGTAACTTTACCTATTGTTTTTATTTTATTTTCCTTACAAACTAATGAAATAAATGTACTAAATCATAGGACAGATTAATGATGATACTAACAATGATCGTGAAGAAGATGATGATGATATTAACAATGATTGTGAAGTAGAAGATGATGATTGCAGGATAATTTTTCAGCAATAAGATTGTTGATTGAAAATTAAATTTTCATGAGAGGGTTAAAATAACCCATTTGAGGCAATGTGATTTTGGTATATAACATACATTTTCAATATAGACCCAAATCCCAAATATAACTGGCATCAACTTCAATGGGGTAAACCCATCCCTTATGATAACCCAGTATGCCATGTATTACCTCTATGGGAATGATGAGTGATTCTAGTACTAGTAGGCAACGGGTTAAGAATGCAATTCATATGTAGCAGATTCAACAGACAAGACACTGTGGACTACAAATGTCACACCAAGGTCAAACTCAAGTCGCCAAGACCGTATTTATGCATGCATATATATATGTTACATAGCTCTGTGCAGTACAATGCTGCACAGTGTAAAGGCAAACAGCTGTTTCATATGGAATGGGAGTAGGTGCATCAGGGGATCTATTTTTATCGTGGGACCACTTAGCTAGGAAAATATTCCGCTCACTCTCGTCACGAGAGGGCAGAAGGAGGAAATAATGGAGCAGCTAGATACAACATGTACAGTATTGCAGTATGTGCTGATCATGAGTGAATTGATAACGTGTTGGCTGTACGGCTTGAACATTTTGCATGTTTCCTATTTTCACTGATTTTTTTAAACAGAAGTATTATGGAGAAGATGATGATAAATTATGTACTGCGTTTCAATTGAATATGCCCATAATATAGTTCAGAGCATGCATCCAATTCTCAATCTCTATACAGGGTTGCCCCCAAAAAACGGAACAGGGCACTTCCCAACATATAGTAACAACATAATTATGTCCATCGAATAGGGTATATTTTCCAAGAAAAACGATACCAAGAACAGTAATTTTGGTCGAGTAGTTTTTGTTATAGGGCGCTCTGAGTGACACCATGTCAGGCTCCACATTTTTGTAAATTTTTACCAAGTCAGTGCCTGGTAAATCGCACTTACTGAACGTCATAGCATTGAAAACCGAGCAATACGCGCGCTGTTGTTAGTGTGCATTCAGCTGTGTGCCGAGAGAATGGGTATGGTTGTGTGATGATATGACCTGCAGTAAGTGCGAATTATCAGGCACTGACTTGGTAAAAATTGACAAAAATTAGAACCTGACATGGTGTCACTCAGAGCGCCCTATACCAAAAACTACACGACCAAAATTACTGTTCTAGGTATCGTTTTTCATTGGAAAAGATACCCTATCCGATGGACATAATAACTTTGTTACTATATTTTGGGAAGTGCCCCGTTCCGTTTTTTGGGGGCCACCCTGTATATATAGTGAATAAAACTTTTTAATTTTTTATTTGTTGGCTATTCCAGGCATGAAGACATCCTTTTCAATCAGAATGCGTCTGCCAACCTGTAAACCAAGTGGACAGCAGGACATATCTACTCATTTTAGATGTATTATTATGATTATTATAAAGCAAGTAACATAATCAGCTATCTATCTTTCTGTGTCATTGCAGGCATGAAGACATACTTCATATCCGGTCGCAACGCATCGGCGAGCCCTTCGACCAAGTCTCACGGGACGCGGTCCTCCGCACTCGCCCTCGACTCCGCCCAGGGCAGTGGGGCCAATATAGCGTCGGACACGGAGAGCGACCGTGGGGAGGGGAGCGAGGCAAAAACGGAAACGCAGAGTCGTAAGCCCCTGCTCGCGGCCAATGCTAACGGCGCAGGGGGCAGCGGTGCTAGCCCGGAGAGGTCTGGATCGAATGGTCTCAGCGGGGCAGAGGAGGGGAAAGAGGCGGTGCAGAATCACGCTGAAAACCCATCGGTAAGGAAGATCAATCCAGAGACTTAGAGATTTTGACAAAGTCGGAATAAATCTGTCAGATATTATTGTCTCCTTAACATTATATTATTGATAGGCAGTTTAAAGTTTCACAATCCTAGAGAAAAGTAGCAACATTTTGAGCTATACTGTATGTTCCATTGGTATGGGAAGTCATTCAAGAGACTTTTTAGAAAACTAGAATCATTATGTCTGCAATATCTTAACCCAAATATGTGATGGGAAAATCAATAAATGATATATGGTCGCATTATCCTAGATGAAAGAATCAACAATTTGAGCTATTTGCTTCATCCATAAGGGAGACCTTTCTAGAGAATTTTCCAAGAGATTCTTAGAAAATCAGAATTATAACGATGACAGATATCATCTTATTTGATTATATAGTGGGAATATTGATAGGTAATCAAAAGTATCACCATCCCAGTATCCAATATACTATTGGATGACAATGGCAAAAAATGAATCCTTGATTGGTTAAGTGGTTGATAGACCAAACAAAATAAGGATATCTCTTAATTGCCGGTGTAATTGAAATGTAGTCACTGAATTCTCATATTATTGTTGTTTTTATTTGTTCAGGGAGGTGATGTGAATGGGGGCGTCGTAAGTCAACCCAACCAGAGCGGGGGCGAGGTAGTACAGGGAGATAACCCCTTTGAAGTTATCCCCCTGACCCTCAGCTTCCTGCGCCACATTGTAGATGGTGATTTTAAATGTTCATTGTTTGTCTTTCTTCAGGGAGGTGATGTGAATGGAGCAGTTGTAAGTCAACCCAACTAGAGCGGTAGCGAGGTAGTACAGGGTGATGACCCCTTCTGAAGTTAGCCCCCTGACCCTCAGCTTCCTGCACCACATTGTAGTCGGTGATTTTAAATTTTCATTGTTTGTCTTTCTTCAGGGAGGTGATGTGAATGGAGGAGTTGTAAGTCAACCCAACCAGAGCGGGGGCGAGGTAGTACAGGGAGATGACCCCTTTGAAGTTAGCCCCCTGACCCTCAGCTTCCTGCGCCACATTGTAGACGGTGATTTTAAGTTTTCATTGTTTGTCTTTCTTCGGGGAGGCGATGTGAATGGAGGAGTTGTAAGTCAACCCAACCAGAGCGGGGGCGAGGTAGTACAGGGAGATGACCCCTTTGAAGTTAGCCCCCTGACCCTCAACTTCCTGCACCACATCAAAGAGCCAAAGTGACAGCTGCCCAGAAGCGAATAGACAAAATATATAATAATGAGTACATTAAACTGACAGTATGTTTGATTGTAGTTAATGAATTATATATATATATATTTTTTCTATCCTCAGGGAGGTGATGTGAATGGGGGCGTAGTAAGTCAACCCAACCAGAGCGGAGGTGAGGTAGTACAGGGGGATGACCCCTCTGAGGCTAGCCCCCTGACCCTCAACTTCCTGCACCACATCGAAGAGCCCAATACGGAGAACCAGCTGATTGAGTTTCTGAAGCACAACGTGGAAATGGACTACTTCCATAAACCCCCGATCAACATGTTTTCCCTTAGGTTAGTAATAATGATGAAGTGGCAACTTTGGCTGGAATTCTCATGAGTGGGTTGAATTTATCCCGCGCTAAATCGTGTTGCTTTACGTCATCCATTGGTTAAATTTAACCCACTAGATTATGGAGGTCTGGGTGGAGCTTTGCCACCAAGTTCTCCTGGGTTTTTCCCCCACCTTTTCAATACTTGGAACTATTTCTACACTTGGTTTCAACAGTGGGGGTTGTTCGGGGTTTCCCCAACGACTAGCCCATATGATGCAGATAAAAAGGCAAATAAACCTTAATAATCAACAATTGTCTGTTTCCAATAAGTGGCTTTAGCGAAGGTTTTGTATCTGTTTGTGTAGGATTTAGCGTGCAATAAGAAAAAGCGGGCATTAAGAAATAAATGTGCACGGTTTGTAATATGTGACTTCCATAATATGGGAGGCCCATAACAAAGATTTTTACAAATCTGTCACATTTTGTTGCATAGTAGAGCAAGTCAAATTGCATGAATACAATTTTAGTTTGGGGTGAGCCTGGGCAAGCAGACCAGTGTTGATTTCATGCACTGTCATGCATTACCCTCGAACCCACTACTTGAGTTTTTAAAAAAGAAATGATGATTTGGGTGTTCTCTATTAGGAAGTGGAGGAAAGTTTGCACAACAGTTTCAGCATGACACAAGTTCCAATGGTGCTCGTGATGCTGATAACTTTACAAATAAGAACACCAACATGGACTACGTTCAAAAGTCTCTAACCATTAGGTTGAGAAACAGTAGTGATAAAAATCTTACAATGAAGTGAATAGCCTTTTACTTCACTGCAGAATGTATGCAATATGAGTTCAAGACTTTCCTCACCTCTATCGGTTCTAACCCTTGAATAAAAGTTGTGCTGTCTTCCTACTCTTGTTCTATCAGATTTTATGATAGTTCAGTGGAAGGTAACACAATCTCAGTTCAACCCTGATTCATTTATCCATCTAATCATCTATTTCTTCCCTCTCTCTGTTCCTTCAGATTTAATGATGGCTTAGTGGAGGCCAACTACCATTCCCAGTTCACCCCCGATTACATGCAACCCGACCGGAAGGAAGGGAACGGCGAGGAGAAGCCACGTGACCGACGCCACTCCTCCGAGACGATCTCCACAACCCGCTACAACACCCTGATCGACGTGGCCATCGCCTTTGCAACCTTCATCATGCTGGGCATCGCCTGCTTCCTGTCCTTTGACCTATCCATCCCTTGGGCGGTGCTGTTCCCCGTGATCTCACTCCTCCAGCTGGTGATCCTGCTCGCCATGGTGCGAGAGGCCTTCTGCCGGGCCATCGTCATGGCCTGCGCCGAGTACATCGCGCGGCTCTTCCATAATTGGTACCGGCGCCACGTGCTGGGCGCCCTGCTGCTGAGCTGCCCGGCCCTGGCCGTCTTCACCAACTTCACCTGCAACGACGACGAGACCTGCTTCGGCTCCAACCGCCTCTTCTTCTGCTTCCTGCTCATCGCCTCGCTCCTGCACTTCTGCAACTTTGTCCAGCTCAACGTGTGGATGAAGTCCCTGCTGGCGCTGATCAGCGGCACCATCCTCCTCGTCCTGCTCTTTACATGCGACCCGTGGTCCAAGGTCCCCGATTCCCCAGGCAACCTCACCACTGTGAATAGCTCATCACCCATGGAATATATGGATAATGATAGCTGTAATACCGAATTCCACCAGTTTGTCATCCCCGAAGAACTCATTCTAGACGTCATCCTACTGCTGATACTGATCTTCATCCTGAATAGAGAGTACGAGATCGGTTTCCGCCTCAACTACTTCTCCAACTACCGGGCGTCGCAGGACAAGATCAAGATGCAGGTCCTGCAGACAGAGGCCGAGGTGCTGCTGCACCACATCGTGCCCGAGTTTGTGACCGGCCAGCTGCGTAACACCATCAAGTACTCCAAGAACCACGAGAAGGTGGCCGTCATCTTCTGCAGCATCGTCAACTTCAACGACTTCTACGAGGAGGCGTACGAGGGGGGCAAGGAGTGCATCCGCGTGCTGCACGAACTCATCAGCGATTTTGACAACCTGCTCGACGCACCCGAATTCAAGTCTGTGGAGAAGATCAAGACCATTGGTTCTACGTACATGGCGGCGTGCGGCCTGCACCCTAGCCAGAGCAACGAGGTCGGCGAGAAGTCCGTGGAGCAGCTGGTGACGCTGATGGATTTCTCTAACGCCATGTTTCACCAGCTGAAGAAGTTCAACGAGGACGTCCTCAGCATGACCATTGGCGCCTTCAACTTCATCCTGCGCATCGGCTACAACCACGGCAAGCTCACCTCCGGCGTCATCGGCACCACCAAGCTGCTATATGACATCTGGGGCGACACCGTCAACGTGGCCAGCCGCATGGACTCCACGGGCCTGCCGGGTCACATCCAGGTCACGGAACACTCCAAGCAGGCGCTGGAATCCCATTTCGATTTCAAGCAGCGCGGAGCGGTGAAGGTGCGGGGAAAGGGCGAAATGATGACCTACCTCTATGTGGGCAAGAAGGAGAATACTCAGGCTGATGCACAGGTGGTGATTAACGAGGTGAAATCTTGAGGTGAGAAGCAAATCTTTCTTATGATTCAAATATATTCTCACTGAGAATTCAGTAGTTAATTGTTCTATCTTACATACAGTATATTATTCTAAGATCTGATTATGTTATCAGTTCAGTATGAAAATTCATACTTTTTAGGAAGCGATGAAGGCAACTTTAAAAACTAAGTGCATGAATTTCTTTTTTCTTTCATTTCTAGTGAATTATTTTTGTTAATGTGCTTTTCTTCATAATCGGATTGGTTTTCATTTCCATGTAATAGTTATGTTAAATTAAATAAAAACTTAAAACAGTCATTCCATATCCTAAATTAATAAGCAACAAAATTGTTAATCATTTGCAATTAAAATTTATATATATTAAGTATTTCATGATTAATGAGGCATATTGTAGAATGATATAATCTTAACTTTGATTACATTGTATCTTTCATGTCTTTGCTTTTTTAAACAGCACCATGCTGGACAAGGAACAACAACGAGAAATCACAACGAGAAACCAAAAGGCACTCTGAGTTAGCGGGAGATTTCCGACAGTTTTCTCTCGGATGAAGCAGTTCACCTTGCTCACTCAACATCTGTCAACCCAACCGGGAGGGTTGACATCGAACAAGTATCCAAAAGTCACTCTGAGCAACCCAGGAGATTTGGGAAAAAGATTTCTCAAAGGTGGAACACTTGGTGCTGCCTCATGACAGATACAAATCAACGCAGCAATGCCCATCCTCCCCTCCCCGTCCTTCACCCCCTCCCCCCTCTCCACCCTCCTCTCCACCCTCCTCTCTGCCCTCCACTCCTTTGATTCACATCAAATAAGTATCCAAAAGTCACTCTGAGCAACTAGGAGATTCCAGATTTGATTTGTCCCAGGTGGAATAGTAGGTGCTGCATCACAACCTAATCTTCTTCATTGCTGCCTCAAATCAGTACAGCAATGCCCCCCTCCCCCCCCCCCCCCCCCCCCACCATCTCGCCCCCTCCACACCAACTTAACAAATATCTCTTGATTTGATTCCTTGTACCCTTTCCTATATTTTTTTAAGTTGATCAGGGATTCTGTAAAAGGAAGAACCATGTAAAAATAAAAAAATAAATGAGCCCTTCCCTATTATCTGTCAATTCAGCTTTATTGTAGCCCTAAATTTGTTCCTGTTATCGATTTCCTTTTGAATTTTTGTTGTTTCAAATCAGGGATTATTTAATAAAAAGGAAACGAAAGAAGCCCATACTGTTTTTGATAAGAAAATGGGAAAATACTATCAGTTGTTATTATTAGTGCAGTACAAAGTTGATAATTGTTTGTCCATTTTGTAGACTGGTATGTACCTCATAAAAGAAAAGGAAAATGGTAAAATTTAAATCCTTACCTGTGTTTTTGATTGTCCATTCAGCTGAAATATAAGTACTGAAAAAATATTGGTGTTTAGGGAGAACTTGTAACTAGTAAAATAGACGATTAAGTAATATGAAATTGGTCAATAGATCGAACAATATAGATCACAGTTTATCCATGTATAGATCTCATTTAGTCTTTGAGATGGAGCATTTGAATCAGGTCCACATGTTTTGGGTTAAAGTTAAACCCATTGGCCTGGATTCACAAAGAAGGTTTGTGTAAACCATGGTTTAAACCATGGTCTACATCTATGGAGTGCTGCTCGTAGACAAGTAAAACAATTAATCATTTCTAATGATATGACTGTTAGTGCTTGCTAACCAGCAAATTTCACCATCTGAGAAGACAAACATTTATATGGTGCATTTAGTAAATGTGTATCATCAACATTGTTAACAAGTAAGGAGTTTACATTCTTTCTCCATCAGTTTACAAATGGCACTCCATAGATGTAGACCATGGTTTAAACCATGGTGTGTACAAACCTCCTTTGTTAATCCAGGTCAGTGCCTACAGGACCTGGTGGGCCCTGTATTTACTCCATGGAGGATTGCAAAATCCAGTAGAGAACAGGGGCCGTATTCATAAAACACCACTAGCTTAGTTACATTCGTAGTCTACTTTAGATGATAAGGGCTAAGTATGCAACAAGAGATCATTTTAGTTGCCAACTAGGGTCAACTTAGTAGGTAATATATGCTTACAAACATAACCATAGTGATTTTTTGTTTAACTTTAAAAAGCATCTAAGATAAACTTAGAATAGAACTAAGTTAGTGTGGTTTTATTTTTATGGGCCCAGGTTAAAAGAGTAAAATGGTTTTGTTTTTTATTCAGCCAGGTGCATTTTAAGTTGCAGTGCAGCTGAAAGACAGGGCTTTAGCCACCGGCCTGCTGGCCCGGGCCACCAAAATCACTGGCCAATTTACTTCTTCTTTTCTTTTTTCCTTTCTTTTCATATTTGGAGCCAGTTTGTTTTGGGGCTATGAAATATTGGAGGAAATTATTTCACTTGCCAAACTTGGCAAGAGAGCAAAAAAAAAAAACAAGAAGTGAATTTTTAGTACAACATCTTTTCTTTACACTCAAACAATCGAAAGTTAATGGGATGAATGATGAAAAACTCCCAGGTATGTAAAATTTGTTATGAGTTGTAATATGGTGACAGAAGATGGTGCTTGTCAACCCTATGAAAGCTACACAGCAGGCACATGGTTGGCAAATGCTACAGGCTTTCTAAACAGCGCCCTTCACACACAACTACACAGTGACTTTAAAAACAGAGTTTGCCTTCAGGTCAGGGCCCTATTTCAATTTCAATTTTCTTTTATTGGTCCAAAATCAGAAATTCTTCATGTAAACATGCATTGACATTCTTAATTCTTAATTAGAACATTGAGAATTTGTATTTCATAAAACCTTTCCAAGCATTGCAACTGTACAAATGATGACATAAACGGTACCCCAGGGTACCAGACGAAAATCCGCCATTTTGTTTAATTATTTATTTAATTTTTAGGGCTGTACTGTGGGTATAGCGTGCATACAATCGCGCGCTGCACTGCATGCACAACGCAATAGCTGCGGTACGGTTGGACGCAAGATGGCGCTACACAACGCGGTACCCCGGGGTACAACGGTACCCCGGGGTACCGCGTGTGTCATCAAATATTGGAACTACCGTGGCAAAAGGTGCAATGCTCAATGCTGATAGGATTATCATTTATGGCATATTAGTTACAATAATTGGACATTTACAATAATTGGGAAAGTATTTATGAAATGGGCTCCCGATCCATGAATGAAAGATTGGAGTATTTATGAAAAAAAACTCAGTATTCTTCAAGGTGTAGAAGTTGTACACAGTTGGCTTATAGTAGCACTAAAAAAAGGGACGGAGTGGATAATCCGGGAAAGAATTTTTGTGATTCTTCCTTTAGCTCGTAGTCCTGAAAGAACTACACTACAGCGAAGGTAAGAGTTCATCGTAGGGAGGGGTGGGGATAGTAGGAGGAGCTCAATGTTTTGAACAGGTCGACTGTCCGTCATCAGGAAGACGGACATGGAGATAATAGTAAATAATATACTGGATTTATATAGCACCTAATATGATTGATAATCATCTCGAAGCGTGTTACAATGATATTATTACCCCGGTCATAGGATACAATGCAAACCAGCACACATTGTGTGCACCATCTCCACTCCCTGGGGAGCATTCCCCAGATGGTACTCTGTGCTACCGCAAGTCAACTGTGTATCTACCTCACCATGGAAACCGATAGTTATTAGCAACATTATGTAATTTATTTAGGGGCATTAAATGTAGTATCATTTGTTGGTTCAAGTTATTGAAAGCAAGCGGGAAATGTGTTCGCTTTAATTTTATGTAGAAATGTATAAAGTATTAAAGAAGAAAAGTTGGTGTATTCCCGATTA
>JBAMJV010011933.1:0-36004 GCA_037951105.1 Echinarachnius parma | reverse complement strand
GGTCTCGGCCTCAAAAATGTTGTAGGTACTTGGTCTCGGCTTCGAAAATTGCTATTATGTTTGAAGGGGTAGTTTAGTTTTGGTAGAGAGGGCGCTGCTCATCACAATTTTTTTGTGAGGTAATGAAAAACTGAGTGTCGAATTTGAGAGAACATGCAATTTTAATTGCAGAATAAACTTTATGCTGTCAAAATCGACCCAGAAACGGCTGAAATCAATAAATATATCTGATCTAATAATTATTTGGGGCCCAAATAATTAGTTGGTTTTTTCAACAACAAAAAAAATGCTTGCACTTTTTCAAAAATTTCAAAAGCGTTTTTTAAATAGTTGCTGATGATCTCTCTTATTAATCATTGTTTCAATAAAACATCACATGCATAATTTTGTATGAAAAATGGTTGAAACTAATGCCTTTTTAGAAAGCTCCCTCTTGTGTTTTAATGGCACTTTTTGAATGATAACGGGATTTTTTCTTGTTTGTAATTTTGTATACCTTTCGAGCATGTTACTGTCCAGGTTTGGTTACTAAAGTTCAGCCTTACCAAAACTGTACTACCCTTTAAGATCGTAATCGAAAAAAAGTTCACAAATACCTACATATATATGTTACTATTCTAATTGATATTGTATAGATGGGATTAGTTAGTTTTGGTTCAGAGGGCTTTTAGAGCAATTTTGTTGTGAGGTAATGACAAAATCAAATTTGTTTGATCCAAATCATTTGAGAAACAGCTAAAATATCAATAAATACAGACTGTCCCAAATAAAACGAAACCGGGTTTCATGGCAGAAATTTTCTGTCATAATGAATAATTTCCTTGATGATATATATATGTCTGGAAAGCTCTGTGTCTCTTCTTTCATTTGATGTACAACTTATGGCACATAATTCAAGCATGACTGAATTAGAACAATGGAAAGTGGTGTTAACAATATTCCATTTGCACGCATAAATTTTAATTTTGGGTGAGTTTTTGGGGTGAGTTTTAAGGGTTGTAAACGTACTTATTTTTAAAAAGGACAAACACCACATAAAAGTTCATATTTTTATCTTTTACATGACACCTCATGCTAACAAAATAAATGATCTATGCCAGAGAACGAGTACAATGAAAACATGACTGATTTCTGCCCAAATGAGTGAAAGTTGAGTAAGAAGTCGCTCAGCTTTCCTGAATTAGCAGCTGACAATGGACTTTGATGCATGAGTGAATTTACACAAACATGGGGATCAGGGAAAACATGAGAAACAGGCAAGATCAGGAGAGTTACTCATTTGGGCTGGAATCAAGCATGTTTTCATTGTACTCATTCTCTGGCATAAATCATTTATTTTTTAATCATGAGGTGTCATATAAAAGATAAAATTATGAATTGTTATGCGGTATTTGTCCCTTTTCAAAATAAGTACGTTTACTACCCTTAAAACTCGCCCCAAAACCTCACCCAAACTTGCAATTTCTGCGTGCAAATAGAATGTTGGTAACACCACTTTCCATCGTTCTAATTCAGTCAAGCGTGAATTATGTGCCATAAGTTGTATATCAAATGAAAGAAGAGACACAGAGCTTTTCAGACATATATATATCATCAAGGAAATGATTCATTATAACATAAAATTTCTGCCTTGAAACTCGGTTTCGTTTTTTTCTGGGACAGTCTGTATATCCGATTGTGGAATGAATGCGGGTTTTACAATTATTCAATGATTTATTGCCAATATTTTTTCCAAATTTACCAAAAAGTTTTTTTTTAAAGTTTTTGAAGATCTCGTTGAACAAAACACAACATTCACAATATTGTACACAAAAAAAAATGGCCGGTATTCTGAAGTCCTGTCTAATTTCGTCGTGACTAAATTTAAACAACTGTTAGTAAAAAGCCTGTTATCATTAAAAAAGAGCCATGAAAACACAAATGGGCGTTCTCTAAAATAGCATTGGTTTAAACCATTTTTCATGCAAAAGTATGCATGTGATGTTTTGTTGAAATAATGATTCAACAGTTCAATAGAGATATCATCAACAACTATTTAAAAACCTCTTTTGACAATTTTTGAATAAGTGTAAGAATTTTTGTATAAATAAACCAAAATCATCGAATAAATCCGGGCCCCAGATTTATTCCGATCGGATATATTTATTGATATTTTAGCCGTTTCTGAACCGATTTCGATCAAACAAAGTTTATTCTGTCTCAACAAAATATTTCTTGAAGCGCCCTCGAAACCAAAACGGTACTTTCCCTTTAATGCTCTGCATTACATAATTATGTATCTTTATTTTAAAGACGCAGGAGAATATAATACTGGATCCGGGGCAGGCCCAATGCCAACGCCAACGCCAACAGTAGGTGAGTGCGGATTAAAACAAAATACATATATATAATTAATTTGATATGTGGAGATGATGTGGCACGATTGGATGTAAAGCGCTTGGCTTCTAACCACAGCACACGAGTTCGAAACAGTCCTATCGATGGCCCAGCATAAAATGATAGGCACTTTAATAATCCATAACGGCTACTCGGTAAAATTGAGAGTATGTACAGCATGAGTGCACTGTTAAGTAGCACCTGCTGGAATGCTCCCCAGGGAGTGGAGAGAGTGCACAGTAAGTGTTGGATTGCTTGTAGGTGTGTATCCGATGACCGAGGTAATACTAAACCCCTCAAAAAAAGTTCGGAAACTCAACTTTGATCGATTATATCATTCTTATTGTCAAATTGAATTTTGTTCTTTTAGTGTCATTGCAACGCATGACAATTTCCCTTTAAAATGGTACATTATTTGTCATTTATTTCAAATCAGGGAATACGCAGTGCGTTTCAGAATGGAGGACGGTCAGAAGTCAAATGTCGCAAAATGGGCCGAAAGTATTCAATTGGGAAATTTGACTCTTGTGTCGTATTTGTTAATGTTCAAGTTCTATCGAAGATTGATTTAAACTTATCAAATTTGGTTTCCCATGTGTCTATCTTTTCAATACAATTATGTCCGTAACAATTTTATTAACAGGTTAAGAATGGTACAGCTGAATACGGGGAGGGCCGAAAGTGAAATGTTGCAAAACGCATTTCATTTTGTGAAATTGAAGGCGTTGCATCGAAAAACGACTATTAGAGGAGATGTTTTGGGGTTTTACATTGCATAATCATCAGTAAATTTAACATCATGTGAAAGCGTGTTTATTTTTCATTAAAATCAGGTCTCACCTGTAATAATTATGATATTGGGGTGTGTGCAGTAAAACCAGATAATTATGGGGGTCTATTAATGCTATGAATTTAAGACCGTGGCTTCTTGTTTCAAGATTCCGGTAAGGTATTGTTGTATTAATCATAACTCTATCATCATTCCGTGTTGCACTATCGGAAAGCTCGTTAATTTATCTTTAATATGGTAGCTAATTTGCAATGATTATGCTGAATGTGAGTGTGCAGTACAGGAAACTCACAAACTTGATGTATTGAAAATGCATCAAATTTCTGTAAACCTACGCAAACTGGCCAGAACTGGCATATTAGCGCCCTCTTTGACCGTGTAGGTATGCCCTTATTACCACATATCAAACGGTAGAAAGTCGACATTGCAACGTGTCATTTTGAGCCCCATACATTTAGAGGTACTACACACACCTCAATCACATAACCACTATGAATGGGGCATTATTTTATTGACAAATTAACACGGTTCAACATGATGTTGAATTTCATAATGATTATGTAAAGTAAAGTACTAAAATATCCCCACAAAAAGTCGTTTTTGGATGCAACGCCTTCAATTTCACACAATCAAATGCATTTTGTTTACATTTTGCTGTCGATCTTCCCCAATGTTCACCTTAATTGTACCTACCCGGCTTTCATAATCATTCCAAGTGAGGTGTCATTGGAAAGACAATTAAACAGGCTTTTGTCTGACACCATTTTTTAACAGTATCACTTCATTGTCAAGATATTCATCGTCGAAAGAACTTGGGAAAGACCGTGATATGGGTGTCAGACCTTCCAACATTCCATGCCCTGTTAACTGCCCCCCCCCCCCCCCCCCCGAGACCTAGTGGTATTATACAGATAATCTCCTCCGGTTACACGCAGTAAACCGATAAGAACGGTGTAAACGGTGATAAAATTCTACTAGAGGCACGAATCTCTCAACCTCTCCTCAGGCCTGAGAAGCGGATATTTTCTAACTTGGGTGAAACGTAATGTACCATTATGATTTCATAAGAAAATAGATATAATCGATCAAACTTGAGTTTCCGAACTTTTTTGAGGGGTTTATTATATAGACGCAGCTCCCTCATGCATGGGAGAACAGTGCAACATCTCTGAATAGGCTAAAAACCCTGGATAAAAAAAACTTCGTCAACCATCTTCATCGTTATCACGTTTATTGCGTATTAATATAGCGTATTACACTTCAATCTTATATGCGTTCAATTCTCTCTAAGGAAGAATTTTTCCATACGGTATTTACAGTCTTTGATTAAACGTACAATATTATAGTTTATCACTCCACTCTACGAATGGGGATGTGGTCTTGTCTCGGTGCATTAAAGGGGCGTGGCCTACTAAACAAAGGCGTGGTCATAATTATAATTATTACAGATTATGCGATTGAATCTCACATTGTTTAGTTTATTATTTTGTTTAAGTCAACATATATTTGATCTTAAAATCCTGTACATTTAATAATAATTATTGTCATATGCATAAGTATCAATCTATTCAACCATTATTGCAGTAACCACCTGTCCGTCCATACCACCACCTTCCAATGGGAGTGTGTTCGTGTCTCGGTAAAGCGAAGGAGGCATGGCCAACTTCATCTGTGACGCAGGCTACGACTTGAGTCACGAGGTCACGCTTACCTGCCAATCAGACGGCACGTGGAGCGAAGGAGAAATCCCAGAGTGTTTGCCAACCTCGGCGAATTCGGGTAAGACTTGTCTCAAAAATTATCATCGGTGGCACAACTTTAGTCAATAGTCTATCGAAAGAAAAAAATGACCAGTACAATTTTACGAGCCCTTTGCCGTCTTCTTTATCAATGCAAATACATCTGCAAAGTGGCTCTAAATGTTCTAGTCATATAGCAAAACCGGTAATGTCACCAATAATGTTGCGTCCTGGATAACCCAGGCAGGTACTCGTGTAGTCCGTAAAATCAACCAATTGTTTCGAGAGTTTTTGGACGATTTTGTTTTCTCACCCATTCACTACATAGTCTGAAGTATTGGCTATTCGCTATTGTGACGGAAGGCTTTGAAGCAACAAAATCAATAAAAGACAAGTGTAAAAGGGTATTCCAATTCACCACCTATCAAATTGACAATGTCCCAAAATGTCACAAAAGTAAAGTAAAAGTATTAATTCACAAGTCAAGTTCTTCACTTACTTAATCACTGTCTGGTACGTTTTATTGGCCATTTTCGTTGTAAAACTCCCGTAATTCCTTCTCACTCCATGATCGTCATTTTGCTAATGAATTATTCATAACGTACGGTGCGATTGCTGAACCATAGAGTAACTATAAAGAACCCATGTGTTATCGATGCTCGCGCGCTGCGGCACATATTTGACCTGTCATATTGGCGCGCGACTGGTTATTAGCCGGTTTGCTCCGTCACAATATGAACAACTTAGACTTCCATCTTGGGATGGGGTGGATAGTATGACGTCATAATATTAAAGGACCCCCCCCCCCCCCCCCTATAACGAGGTGGATTTTTCTGTTTATTACTCGTTATAATTTGACTGGAATGTCAAGCGATCCTGCGTCATGATGCCTATAAGCAGAGGGATTGATTGGATAACGAAAACAATTATAATATCTCTGGTGGCACATGCAAGCATCAATGGGCTAGTAAAATTTTCGTCAAAGGGGGAGGGAGGGCATAAAATGTGGAAGTCCGAATTTCATGCCACGACAGAGTTTTTGTCGCACCCATTTCTTCATACGGCTGTCGTACAACATCGCAAAATAAAGCTACCCTGACACTTGCACGAATTGGTTCCCGCACTGGCACGCAATGCGTCGTGCCAATGAGTAAAGTCTTCGTGAACGAGCGTGAAGAGTGTGTGAAGTGTGCGGGGCAGTGCGGGGGTGCGTGCCATGTCGTAGAGAGAATTTCGAAATGTTCAAAAATTTGGCACGCATTAATTTTCGCACAATGTGCGTGCACTCGCGTGAACCATGCGTGAACACTTCGCGAACTCGGCGCGAACACTGCGTACATGCGTGAATGCGGCGCGAACACAACGTGAACAACTCGTGAACAATGCGTGGCATGGCGTGTAGCGTCAGGGTGGTTTTAGGTGTGAAACGACAGGCTATGCATTATAGCGTGCCACCAAGCGGGACAAAGCGTGACCAAAAATTGCCCCGACTACTTCACGCATGCGGGAACTATGCGTAGCGTGCGTGACACTGCGGTACGTATGCGCGAACTATACTTTAACCTGTGTGTGAACAAGTAGTGCCATTGCCTGCCAAAGTGTGCCAATGCGGCCCATTATTGGCCGTGCAATGCGTAGACAGTGCGTAACTATGCGTGTACAGTGCGCGAACAGGTCGCAAACGCTCCGCGATGTAGCACCGAAATGGCACGCCTTGCCACGACGCATTGCGTGGCAGTGCGGGAACGAAATTTGTGCAAGTGTCAGGGTGGCTTAAGCCTCGAAATCCCCCAAATTTCCGTCGTGAACCTGTCGTGAACCCGTCGTAGGTATATTGTGTCTAGGTTTTTATTTATTGTGAATGATTAGCCCTAGTTCTTGTTTATCGCGATAGATATTATACTGAAACGCATAAATATCGTTAAGTAACATCCCGTCGTTATAGTCCATGTATACGCATAGGCCCAGGCCATCACAAATCATCGGCAGTCCCAATCAACTGCCAATTGAGTACACGAAATTGAAGAAGTTGAAAATCCGAGCAAAATGTAATTTTTTGTTTAGTATAATCTAATTATGGAATATTTCCCTGAAACGAAAACAAGACAAAATTATTTCTTGAAGAAAATAATGTAGGTATCATTTTCAATAAGCCTTTATAACGACTCTCGTTTCTACATAAATCATTTCGATTGGATCCAGCCCTATTCTATCATTTTAATAATCAATGTTTGATTTTTGTTTGTATTTTTATTTTTAAATGAAAAATTAGCAAAGAAAAGCAGGTTTCGACGGGAATCGAACCCGAGATCACCGGATTTCTAAACCGGTGCTCTAACCATTGCGTTCAATCAGCTAGCCCAATGGTTAGAGCAGTGGTCTAGCAATCCGGAGGTCTTGGGTTCGATTCCCTGTGAAGCCCACTTTTCTTTGCTATTATTTCATTTACTAAGTATAGTATAATGTTTCGAGTCAGTTTCCTATGTATTTATGTTTAAACCCTCATTTCATGTTCAGCTCTACCGATATACGTGATCTGTCTTATTTCAATTGGGGGAGTTGCCGTGGCCATAGCTTCCATAGCGTTGGTTAGAAGGATTTGCTGCCGCCGGGAGTCTCGAAAAGTCGGGTATGTAAATCTCCTTTCGTTTAATATCCGTTTGACATCCGGAAGGTACTGTACTAGCAGAATACTGGCAGAAATGATGCGGACCAAGTTCGGAATGGCCTAGTATGATACTTTTAATTCGGCTCCGTTTTGTGTGAAACGGATCGTCAAACCTTGCTAGATAGTTTTGCCGCATTTTGGTCGGATAGGAAACGAAAGGAGATATGCTACAGTCACAGGGTCCTTTTTATGGCGATGATGGTGTTGATGTCCACCACTTATATTTCAAAATGTCTGGAATTCTTATCAGGGAATTATAATCATCACATATAGTATACATTAGGTTACTTTTTTGATTCAATGGAATATTTTTTACTTCAATTTTCTTGTTAAATTTGGGAGGTCGCAATGTTTTTTTTAATCAAATCAAATTGCAAATCAAGTTTTCAACCTTCGAAATGTTTCTATACATGTATTATCTTGCTTATTATAAGGTTCATCCACTAACGCAAATTATGTTTTGATTTGTTTTAATTACTTCGGAATCCGTTAACCCTTATTTTTATAAGTATACCTTATAAGTATACAATATTGTTTGTTGTATATTTACTTGTTCAAAAAATTATTTGTGAAATATGGAAATAAATTCAAATCAAAATCAAATCATATGACTCATTTTTATTTCAACTTGTATTATACTCGCAGTGTTGATAAAGAAGGTGCTAAAGGCGAATACTCCCACGAGAACCCTACATATGTGTAAGTATGCTTAATGTACGAAATATATAAGGGGCCTTGCAAAGTTTTAAAAATTCCAAACATCCAAATAAGATTTGGAAGTGGGTGGGTGGGTCCAGGGCCATTTTGGATAGAAAATAAACAATTGGAACCCCCCCCCCAAAAAAAAAATACAAAATACAAAATACAAAAAATACAAAAAATACAAAAAATACAAACAACTAAATAAATAAATAAATAATAATAATACAAAATTTAAATAAATTAATAATAATAATAATGATAAAGATTTAGTGTAAAAACTGCACTTAAATCGTCTTCCGCCACAATAGTGCTGGGACCCGGAAGGAATGTCTGGATCGGAACCGGTCCGGAATGTTCCGGAAAAAAAAAATTCTGTCCATGTCGGAGATGGATTTCCCCCCCCCCCCCCCCCCAAAAAAAAAAAAAAAAAAAAATTTGAAAAAAGTTTGGATCTGGAGGTGGGTGGATGGGGTGAGCTCTATCCAAATTTTATTTGGATGTTTGGAATTGTTTTAACTTTGCAAGGCCCCTAATGTGATGTGTCAGGTAAAAATGCCTGTGGAAAAACAAATGTTTTACCTCTGACATTTGTACGTCTGACATTTTGCTCCACTGGCATTTTATCTCTGACATTTTCACACTAACATTGTTTCCTCTGGAATTCTTACTTCTGACATTTTTACCACTGAAATTTTTTATTTTATTCTGACATTTTAACCACTGACTTTTGTACACTGAGCCAAATAATGCATGGATGTAAAATCTTCACAGTCGCGTATATAAAGCACTGGGTGGTGCCCTTGTACCCCACATTTCTAAAGGGAAATTTCGGTTTTGTTAAAGAGGGCGCGTTAAGAAATATTTTAATAATTACAGAATCGACTTCATTTAATCAAAATCGGTTCAGAAACAGCTGAAATATCTCCATAACTATATCAGATTGGAATATTAAATGTTGGGGACCAACTTTTATTCAATGATTAAAAATATGTAAACATGCTGCATATTTTTTGTAATGGTTTAAACTTGAGGTGTCTGGAAAGCGCTCTATTCTGTTAATGGCTGATTTTTAAATGAAAATAGCCCTGTAACTTAACCGTGTATATTTCACTACCACTCAAGCCTCCTTGAATTATAACTGTTAGCTTTAATGATAATTTGCAAGTTTTGTTTGACTAGAACCCGATCAGAACTACAAGATCTTTAAGGCGTTATACACCGCCCCACGTTATGAGATCCGTTTTACACCACCCCCCGTGCCCCCTCCCCTCCCCAACGTTTTCAGACGAATATATATTCGCTATCCCATCGTTTTGAGACTCGTAAAATGCCCTCCCCACTTTAATTTAGAGACCACATAATACGTTCGTTATACTGTTATTTTGTTGTCATAATGATGTTTGTCATCATACTATAGTAAACTGTTCCCTTTTTTTAATTTTGTTTTTTAGTTCCGTTTGTTTTATAAACAAACCGAATACAAAAATATTTAAAAATATAATTATTAAATATCTGGATTTTGATCTAGCAAATCAATGAAACATACAGATACAAAAAATGTAATTGCTCTTTTATTTATTTTTCCTATCAACAGAGAAAACTAAATGGGATTTATCAGCTTCCTCTACAATATGAAGGTGGAGACTACTATTTCGCCTTAACTACAACAAAAAAATCATCGTATTACCCAGAAACTTTCGAAGATTGAAATGATGCTCAATACAAACGCACTTATCAGAAATCAATGCGATCACCGTAAGCTTAATCAGTATTGCTTTAACGCAATGAAAAGGCAATAACTAATGTAGGTAGAAAAATAAAATCTACTAATCATCTTTATTTAAACTTAGAGTTGTATTCAATTGATATTTACGACTTTTTAATATAGGTTTTCCCGCTCAATTTCGCGATTGTGTCATTCAAATTGATAATAGGAGCAAACGAATTCGCGCGATTTGCGATCGCCGTGTCACAGCAGCATTCGAATTCGTAAATAGTCGTTCAAAATCACGTCGGAGCAAGTGAATTTGCACAAAGAGCATACCTTTTCATCAATGGTCATTCAAATTGGCACGTAGTTTACCCTGGCGCCCTTTCGGTCATTCGAATTCGTGAAAGGGCATTATGACGCGTTAATTTGTATGCACCAAGTCGACATTTGGCTGCACATTCACGAAAGCTTATGCGTATGCATGAATTCGCTTGCACTTATTCGGAATTTGAAAGACCGATACCAACGATTACGCGGCAATGCGTAAATTTGAATGACCCTTAATGAAAATGATTGAAAAAAAGTGTCAAATTGAGCGGGAAAACCTATAATTTCCTTGCGATAGTTGATGTGTAAAGAGCAATTATAGAATATAAAACGCAATGAAATTGCATATAAAGTGTAAATAAACTTAATCAGTAAATAACCGATTGTTTACAAGAAGAGCAAGAACCCATTTAAAGGTACTTCAGATTCGTCAAATCAGATGCGCCGCGCCATCTTAAGTACACGTTGCGCACGGTGCGTGATGCACGTTAGCTCAGTGTCATGCGGTGCGCGCAAACTGGCCCAGTTCAAAATGGCGACCCGCTGTGTAGAATCCCCACGCTTGATGCCCTTTAAGGCATACCTCGTTAAGAATTAACATTTGTAGCTGTTTATTCATATTTTATGCTGCTGCTATAATGTACGTATTTTCCCTTTACGCGGATCAATAAAGACATGCATGCTATAGCTTATTCAAGGAGGTGCAGATATATATTTGAATATATATTTTGTTCATCAACAACTCGTTATCAAAAGCCTGTTATTCTTTTCTGAATTCATGTTAAAACAGATCGCGAACTTATATTTGCAGTTGGTTTTAATGATCCATCATTGTGTATCTTTTCTTATGTGATGTTTAAGACTCCACTAAAGACATACATATTAGATAATTTATATATTTTGTAGCTTTTAATTCATATGATTCTAATAGCTATAATGTCCATATTTGTAATGTTAAAGGGGTAGTACAGTTTTGGTAAGGCTGAACTTTAGTAATCAAACCTGGACAGTAACATTATAAACTAATAGTTATTACTCCACCATGCTCGAAAGGTATACAAAATTACAAACGACTAAGTAAAAAGCCTGTTATCATTAAAAAAAGAGCCATTAAAACACAAGAGGGCACTTTCTAAAAGGGTATTGGTTTCAACCATTTTTCATACAAAATAATGCATGTGATGTTCTATTGAAATAATGATTAAGTAGATAGATCATCAACAACTATTTAAAAACGCTTTTGAACATTTTTGAAAAAGTGTAAGCATTTTTTAAATTTTTTGAAAAAAATCATCTAATTATTTGGGCCCCAAATAATTATAAGATCAAATATATTTATTGATATTTCAGCCGTTTCTGGACCGATTTTGACCAAATAAAGTTCATTCTGCCATTAAAATTGCATGTTCTCTCAAATTGGACACTCAGTTTTTCATCATCTCACATACAAATTGTGATGTGCAGCGCCCTCTCTACCAAAACTAAACTACCCCTTTAACTGGATTAAAACCAAATTAAAGTAGACAAATGCATGCTTATTCAAGTAATTCTTAAACTTTGTAGTTATTCGTTAATAATTCGTTAACAATATTATGTATGTCATTCTTTTCTGAGTTCATGTTCGAAAACACAATAAAGACTTGTTGTAATATTACTGTATAATATGTGACCTTACACCACAAAACGACCGTTATGTCGCTCAGATAGTTTCTCTGTTATTAGCTAAAATAATCAAATTTGGTTTAAAATATGAGATTTAGGATTTTGGTATTATTTTCCTGAATAAGCATATCTTAATCTAGCTTCTGTAACATTTTGAGCGTCGGAAATCATGTTTAAATATTATTTTTTCATCCAATAAATGTGATCTTATTACAGCGCTTTAATGGAAACTGATCTTTTAAATGGCCCATTTCTACCTTATTTTAAAACTGCTTCAGCCATATTCCAAATCTTTGGTGTTCATTTTGAGAGGGTTTACTTAGTCCAAATATTACGAATGATACATCATTTTAAAGGTAATGACTCATATTTTAATGTTTTATGAAAAGCAGCGAAATCAGGGTCGTTTTGTGGTGTAAGGTCACATATTATATTACTTTCTCCAGAATTTATATCTAATTTGTTTGTTTAACTTAGTCGATTATCACAATGTCCGTCACATTTTGGCTATGTTTTAGAACCAATTAAAGAGTACATACATTTTCAAGAATGTATATTTGCAGTTAATCGTTTTCATTTCATAATAATGTTGTCTGGAATCATAACAGACATACATATTCAATGTAATGTCTCGATGTAGTTGACTGATATGCCCAATTTGTCGTCACAATTTAACGTAGTTCATATGATAAAATAGTTCGCTTTATTTTAGCTAAATTAGCTCAATTTGATGGGCATATAGCGAGAAGCCTTACACTCTTATCCGGCAATTTTCAAATACTTTTTATTATTAATACAAAATGTTATTTGGGAATCATTTAAACAGGGAAGTGCATCTCAAAACATGACAAGTTCATTATTTCATTTTATAAAACAATGTAGACTTTAAAAATACAGTTGCTTATACTCTACTGAAATAATTGAATCGATACATGGAAATTATATTGTGAATCTCGAACTCTTATGGGCAATTTAAAATGATTGGGGTGTACTCTATCCAATTTCTCGATTTAAAAAAACTTGATTCGAGGCTCTGCGACGCTCTCTGTTATTTCGAGTCTGCTGCCCTCATCTGTACGATCATGTCAATCGATCAAAGGATCAACAACTCACAGATCAAGAAAGAGTAGCAGCCGTCATCTTGAGTTGCATCATCTGTGACTAAAATGGATTGACTAGAGGAGGATATTTCACAAATTGACTCAAAGATGAATTTCATAGCATTGCTTAGCCGCTTTTTACGCGGAACTTTGTTAAAATACGAGACAATTGGATGACATACCATATTACTGATTATAAAGTATTAGTACACTATGAAATATAAACAACACATATCCTAAAGATTAATATGAATATCTGTACAACATGCAATTTTATGGTAACTTGAAACTGTAGATGTGAGTCAAGTACCTCTTCCAGAGAGATCAGCCAACTTTTCTTTTTTGCTTTAATTATTCCCCTCCTACATACTGCATTCCCCGTAACCTGTGTAAAGTCCCAAGTTTCTCTAATTTAATCATTATTGTATATTTCATGTATAGTTATGTGTTTTTAAAGGTCTGGGACGAATACCTTTTGGCCATTCGAGTATTGGACCAGAAAGGTATTCGGATATTACTATGAAAGTTCATCTGTATTGGTAGTTAATATGAAATCTATTTTAAACTTTTGATCACAATACAAATATTTACCTCCGAAATTTTCGGCTGTCATCTACAGCCTTCGTCAGCGATGTGACCTGACTTGACCTTTCGTGACATCAATCAATCGATCAAACGATCGATCAACGGGTCGTAGACATTCGGTAGCTTGTATCGCCCCCCCCCCCCCCGTCTCGGTTCAGTGAAGGTTGAAAGGCCCGGATGTAGATTGCTTCCTTCACCCCTCTATCGAGCCTCCCTGTCCAAGATGCGAGGTGTCACAACACATCCATATCGAGTCTCCTGGCCATCAAGTGGACTTGAAAGAGGTTCGCATCTTGGACAGGGAGGCTCGAAACTTCGAGAGAGGGGTGAAGGAAGCAATCTACATCCGGGCCTTTCAACCTTCACTGAACCGAGACGGGGGGCGATACAAGCTACCGAAAGTCTACGACCCGTTGATCGATCGTTACGTCACGAAAGGTCAAGTCGGGTCACATCGCTGACAAAGGCTGTAGATGACAGCCAGTGCTGTAGGACTCGAGTCTGAACTCGGACTCGAGACCGGTCTCGAGTCCGTATTTCTCTGGACTCGTACTCGGACTCGGACTCGAGCCACAAAGACTCGGTCTCGGACTCGGACTCGACCAATGGTGACTCGTGACTCGGGCGAAAATCGGGCCGAGACCGGCAACGAGACCGGCATTTTTTCCGTTTTCCCACGTTTATTTATAGTTCATAAAATTACCCCAGCGCAAGCAAAAACAAACCCGTTGTTCTGGCGTACCTTGCTCGCTTGAGTGTGGCATTCTGGAAAATGATCGTAACATTGCCTCAACAAGCTATTATATGCCTAAATAGACGTTGAGATTAGTTGTTTTATGTTTTGGAACACGTAAGACACGGTCAAGTACTACGGCCAGAACGTGAATTAATTTACGAAAGCCTAATATCATGCGACTATAAGTGAACAACAAGCAATACGCGCGCTATTGTTAGTGTGCATTCAGCTGTGTGCTGAGAATATGGGCATAGTTGTTTGATGATATGACGAGCAGTAAGTGCGATTCACCAGGCACTGACGGTAAAAATTGACAAGAATGGGAACCTGACATGGTGTCACTCAGCGCGCCCTAAAACAAAAACTACTCGACCAAAATGACTGTTCTAAGTATCGTTTTTCATTGGAAAAGATACCATATCCTATGGACATATCATTTTATTACTATTATTTTAGGAAGTGCCCCGTTCCGTTTTGGGGGGCCACCCTGTATTGCAGTATATAACCATCCAATCTGATAACAAAATCATAGTTCAATTTCAAACTTCAATCAGGTCATGATAGAGGCATGCGACTGAATAATTCACACCAATTTCAAGAAATATAATTTTCAAGTATCGCACCAGTCCCTTCAGTTTCAGTCAGTTATGTAGCGCCTCCCCCCCCCCCCCCCCCCATGATACATTTGAATTACGTTATTAATCAGTATTTCTTTTCTTTCCAATTGATTCTTGACAGTGATTGCTCTTCATTAATTGCTTCTTAGGATGATATCTTGCCCATCTGTTCATAACTGGCACAAAACGTGAATTTTCAGATATTTGATATTTTTTGCTAAAAATTGTGATCTTAAAAGGATTAGAATATTGCTGAAATTCATGCTTACCTTTGCACATAAAGTTATATCCCATTAATCCATTTGACAGTGAACCTTAGGAAAAGATATGCAGCAGTTCCTTATCCACTGTATTTTTGGGAAATTTAAGGGTGACAAAGATCAACTAAATTCTTGTCCCGTCTGTCACACTTTTTATGAACTTTTTATCCTGCATAGACATCAATAATTGAAATTTGTCTCATACTCTGTAATAATAACCTTTGACATTGCCCAAAATCATTTCTGCAGATAACTCTTTGTCATTTCTTTGATGGTGTCTATTATGAAGATAACTGTTGTAGTAAGAAGAGTTAAAATATATCTGACAAATGGAAGTTTACAATGAACCAGACAACGTTATAGATAATTCACTGTAAGGCATTTATCGTAATGGAACTGATGTGACATAAAAAGAATTGCAATTTAAGATTTTCCCATTGGGACTCGGACTCGGACTCGGATGTCCGGGACTCGGGACTCGGATGTCCGGGACTCGGACTCGGACTCGGACTCGACTCGGACTCCAGGGACTCGGACTCGGACTCGGACAGGGTGGACTCGACTACAGCATTGACAGCCGAAAATTTCGGAGGTAAATATTTGTATTGTGATCAAAAGTTTAAAATAGATTTCAGGTATTCGGATAGTTCGGATATCCGAATTATTATTATACAATATATATATTTTTTCATTTAGTTTTTACTCTGCACCCTATAGTAACATCTAACAAAAAAGTAATGGAGCCCTGATATACTCTTACCAGATCGATTATTCTGTTTTCTTCTTTGTATTAAAGGGTTGACAAGTGCAAAAAGTGATGGGTGGTTGATACAATGTATATTGTTGTTATCTGAAAATTTCAAGTTAGATGGACGTTATATGGCCGAGTAATGAGCAAAAACGAAAGGGAAATTTGAAAAACCGAAACCCGTCCCATGCTTTTATTGTTAATTCGAATACAACAAGGTATGAGGGAACCGATAAAATTCCAATTGGATTTTGAGGATTTGGACAACATTATGACATGATAATAAATAAAATAATTTGACACACACAGTAGATTATTTGTTGCCCCAACAATCATGAATGTCAGAATTAACGGTATTTGTAATGTTTATGCAACATGTTATGAGCCTTAACTTGTTTAAAATACGCAGCTGCATACTGCTTCTTTTTAATTAATGTTGTAATTAATATCAATACAACAATTAAGTTCTTGTCAAATGAAGCCTGTATAATTTGAGTATTTTGATATCATCCCATACTTTATGGCTATACCCATGGTTTGAAACTCATGCAATTTTGCTCAATCATCAAAATAACGGAGTAGTGGGGTGGTAACCTTAAACCCTCTGCAGACAGAGTCGACTCGACCCGATTCGACTGGTTTTAATTCGGATCTGCTCAGTTTTTAGTGCCTCGCGACACACACTTTGCCAGCCGAGAGACAGTCGGATGTCAATTGGGGCCGATTCAACACGATGAATCGGATCCGACCGACCGGGCCCAACTCTAGCCTGATTGAAACCAGTCGGATCAGATCGAGTCGGCTCTGTCTGCAGAGGGCTTTAGGAACCCGTGGAATATGGCATTTCCACCAAATGTGTACGATAGCTAACATCGTGTGACGTTGGAACCTCTGAGTGGTTTGCCTTCTAAATACATGCGGATGGATAATCGTATTCATGATCTGTTATGTTATCACTTTTCGAACGCGGATTTTTCAAATTCTGATAGCTTTGTGGCCCACTTTCACTTAAATCTACGGCGTTGCCCAACGGTACAGGAGGAGCGGGGATCGTGGATGCGTGCGGTCCGATTAGATCTTGGTACAGGTGCATTGGTAAGTCCTCTGGCTTGTCGTTCGTTTTAGATTCTTCCCCTTCTGTATTCTCCCAACTGGAAAAGGGGATAAGGGAAAATTGATTTAGGGTAATGTTCTATTATAGTAATACATACGTAAACCTTTTTTATGTTTGCCCCCCCCCCCAAAAAAAAAAAAAAAATTTGTTTTAATAAATTACAAAAAATAATACTAACAAATACAATAAACATGACATTTATTTATTTATTACTGTCCATGGTTTAACTTCGATGTCTTGACACTTAGCGGGACGTTTTTGTTATTTCAAATATTGGAAGAAGTGAAAACACTTGAATCGAAAATAGCACAGGAAATGGCCTTATAAGTATATAGGAAACATTTTGAACGAAAGTTGTTGAGTTGTTCATACCAGTAGAAAGGCAATACATTAATGGAATTATAGGAAGGACTTGGTTTCAAATATTGTCTTATAATTATTTGATATTTATAATATCCATGCTAAACAAAAAACCCTAACCATATAACTGTGTTGGAATATATCGTATATACATGTATATTTTTTTTGATAACTGTACATTATATTAGGTAAAATTTATTATTTAAATTCAGAATAATTATGTCTTCATGGATGATTTCCCACTGGTCCCGAATATAATTAGACACAGTTGTCTGTCGCCACAGACTAGTCCGGAATAATAGGGCGAGGCGAACAATTTCAAACCTAATTCTTCACGTTCTCTACACAAAAGTAGTCGGGGGTAAATAGAATGAATTCATAATCAATTAGTAATTTGGGCCACCGACTTTCATAATATCATTACGTTTCACTAAGTTAGCCGTGATCTCCACCATTCCATGCCCTGTTAACTGCCCCCCCCCCCCCGAGACCTAGTGGTATTATAGAGATAATCTCCTCCGGTTACACGCAGTAAACCGATAAGAACGGTGTAAACGGTGATAAAATTCTACTAGAGGCACGAATCTCTCAACCTCTCCTCAGGCCTGAGAAGCGGATATTTTCTAACTTGGGTGAAACGTAATGGCAGTGTATTTTAATGTAACTAGTAATGCTTTTCGAAAACTAACAATTTAAACAAGAATTACAGGCCAATGCTCAGGCATCTGTCTAGCAATATAATTGGTAAAAAGAAATACACTTTCAAATACATGTATATCTTGTTGACATTTTCTTGAAGTACCTTTATTGGAGTATGATGACCTCCAAGAAATATGTATTGACCTATATTGCATTTGAAGTAGAATTTATGATGAATAGACATGCATCTTTAGTATTCATTTCACAAAATGTTACAGAAACTTCGACCCTCTACTATGATAGCCCATATTATGTTTTTAAGTATATTTTAATAGGACAACAAAAAAGTAATTAAAAAGACAAGACATTAACAATCCGATTAAATGTATTGCCTTTTTTGTTTGTTTATAATTTATCATTTTTATTATTATCACTTTAGTACGCGTTCACATTGAGGTTCGAAAATAATAACTAATCATGTGAAATCGAGTGGAAATTATTGAAAACGATCACACCAAGAACATAATGAACATTTCCAGCTATTTTCGCCTTCAATATAAATAGAATCCATGCCATGATATTTAATTTGATCATGCCCAAAAGTGCAAAGAGTTTGTAATTATTCAACCCATCTACAAACGGAGTGCCTACATTAGTTCGTTGGTTTGATTCAGTATACGTACTACGTACCGTCTCTGTCGCAAGCACTTCGCTAGTGCAAGACATCCACATACGACGTGAACCAACAGAGATATTCCAAACATAGTCCATGGAAGGAGGACATCAGCCTTTTGATACAAGTATTCTGATTCTGTAACTGGATAAAATGTGCACAACATTTTGAGATTAAATCATACCGATGCACGGTTAACATGATTAAGGGCATTCGAAGGGCTTTTCTATAATAAACTAAAACGTCGCGCCAACATATAATTTGAATTATAACCACGACAAAATTGCCATGTGGTTTACTTTTAGTTGAGTTCAATTACTGTTTTTTTTTAAACAAAACAATTTAGAATTGGGTGAAATTTCTTATTTTGCCTATACATTAAGAACATTAGTTGATAAGGGATACACGTCCCCCAAATTAGCTAAATCATTGACTTTGCGACAACAAGGAGTTTTCATTTTCTCCATCAAAAAGCCGAAAAGTTTCAAAAGGTGATGGGGAACCAAAAACAAAAGCTCGCTCACTGAGCTGTTCACTTTGTACAGCCCCACCTACTCAGTTTTGTGAAAGCTTGTTTTTGTTTTCACCCACTGTCGTAGTTAGGGTCGTAAGAAGGAAGTGACGTCACGTCGGATCGCAGAATAGTCGCAAATGTACTAGATGTACTAGATGTGATTACTTGAAGATCGTTTACCTGGTTTCGTGGACGTATATATCGGCTCTGACCAACCACTAATCCCAGCACCGTTAACTGTTCTAACCTGCAAGTAAGGTAACAATCAGTGACGGTCTTGTATGTATCTATTCGGATGTGTCATTTCATGTATTTTTTCATTGTTTTAATTTAAAGACTTGTAGCATAGTAATAGTTAGCTATTTCGTATATGAGCTAAACTAAGTAATTATGTATTCATTTCATTTTATTGTATGATATACAGTATATCCAGGATAGACTCTCTGTTGCATTTGCATTGGTTCTCACAGAGTGACCTGTGTATATAACATTTGTTTTCACTCCTGAGAAGTGTCATATCATTCAGTCACATAAGATACACAAACGAGGCGTCGTACACAACTTAGACATAATTTCAACTTACTGCGATCGAATAATTCCTTCCACTCTCCAATCCCGTAATAGCGTAATCAATCTGTGGTACTGATACTATGACTTGCAGGTCTTCTGCTCTGTCTACACACGTCTTCCCCTGCATTGTCTCGTACTGGACCTCGTAGCGTTGTATGGCGCCATTGAGGTTAGAGGGGGTGGCTGCAGACCACGTGATGTTTATGGTATCCGTGCTGGTCCCTATGACACTGACATCGGCGGGCGGAGGTGCGACTGTAGAGACAACCGTTTTACGTTTCAAGAGAAATAATGTTGCTCTGAATCTGATTGAGGTACTTGTCCGAACTTTGGATAGGATTATGATAGCAAAGACATCCAATGGGGAATGGGAACACGAGCATTTCAAGTCTCCTCCCCTTAATCCAATCAAAATCATGATTGCAATCATATAAATCATGCCCATTCCCTCATGTCCATACTAACTCATACCTAAGCCTACCTCTTATGAACAACAGGCGTTATACGACGGTAACATATAAATATGCTTATTTTCAAATCTATGGGACCAGAAAAAAGAAGGAAAAAATCAAACGGTCTCTTACTTTCCTCCATTGTCCTAGCGTCTACCGAAGCACTCTCTTCACCTTCCGCGTCCTTGTTTGATGATGTCATGTAGATGGTGTAAGTTGTGAACGCAGCAAGGCCTCGTAAAGTGTATGACGTAGCTGCGACGTCATCAATGATAATCTCTGGAAAGGTGACGTCACTATATGCGTAGTAAATTGTGTGATGGATGAACCCGCTCCGGCATTCAGCAGCCGCTGCGGCAGGGTTCTACATTTTACAACGATTACAAATCGTGATGAGTATCATAATTCGTCAACATTATAACCACATGCACATCTGAATGCAAATTTGTATACACATTATGAACATAGCGTAATTAAAGATCTACCTTACACACAGACATATTCGAGACAATCAAAAGAGGAAACTACCCCTGCGTACAGAGTATTAATTATTATATTATTTAATAATCCTCACATAGCGAAATTATTTGCAATGGGTCCTGTATAATAATAAAACCATGGCAATGTACAATAATACATGCTGGAATGAGGAAGAGGGTGAGAATGATACACGGGGGTGGGGGGGGGGGGGGGGTAGATTGCTCGTTACTTGAAGATAATGAATACTCACAATCCATGTCAGGATGAGTTCCTGCGGGTGTTCCGCTGTGGCAAGGATATCGGCCGGGTTGCCAGTGGGATCTGGGAATACAATTAAATTATGATTCTTTGTAGAACACCTTAGAATCTGCTCGAAATATGATAAGTAGAATTAAGGTCATATTTTGTCCGGATTTTGTGTGGTAGTTTATACACGTTAAGCCTAGTCTAATGACATTGTAATGTGTAAAGTGTTGCCCGTAGAATCCATTATTGGAATTGGGCTCAATTCTCATAATGTGTGTACTTTGCCAGGAAGGACATACTAGTGATGAAACGATCCGGCTTTCTTGACGAGATATTACACACATCAACTAATTAATTATTTGTATTCATGCGACGGGGCAAGAATCCTCAGCGCAAGTTTCGCCACTGGTCAGTAACTGGTAACTCATCTTGCATTTCATGAACAAGCACAGTTGTCTTCATTAGGAAATTGTATGATATCATATTTGATACATTATATATACGTAAACTATTACCAACAAACCATGTTGAATACCTAATTAATATGTAATCAAGTATTTGTTTTCTTTTGTGCGTGCGTGATATTATAAAATAACTATGCATCTTACTTCCACAGAGTGTAGCAGAAGTAGTTGCTGGTGATCTGGGTCCAGTCCCCCCGGCTCCCTCTCTCACTGCAGCAACGCTGAACTGGTAGTCCGTGTCAGGATGGAAATCACTCATGGTGGTAGATGTCACTGCTGGTCCTACTGTCTTCTCTTCTGACTGTCCAGTGATCAGGATGGATTGGTAGATGGTGTACCCAACCAGTGGACGATCGCCTATACCATTCCCATCAGCATTCCAAGCATTCCAGTGCAAGTCCATTGCACTAGCGGTCATCCCATTCGCTACGGGGGCATCATCCATTTCTGGCAGAACTGGACTCGTAGAATGTGGATAACATCTTATTTTTTTAGTTGTTATAACTGAATGTTATGTTAAATGCATGCTTTATTATTATTACTTTTTGATCTGTAATTCACATTCAAGTTGATAATTCCCATGTTCCATCCCAAAATGTATTCGTTGCCATGAAAACATGACTCATGTTTATTCGAAGGAATAATACAGTTCTGGTCAAACTGTATTTCAGTAACCCAAACTTGCACCATATCGATACAAGATAATAGTAATAGGTAAAACTCCACCATGCCCGAAAGGTAGACACACTTTCACAACGGCTAAGTATTAATAAGTCTATTATCAATCAAAAGCAGCATTTAAAACAAAAGAGGGTGCTCTCTTAAAACCTACTAAAGTCATTGTTAAGTCCTGTCTAAGTCCCGTCTAACTTTAGTTACTAGGTCGTCACTAGTTTTGGTATACTATATTATACAAATAGTGCATGGTTTGGAGTTGAATATACCAGATTAGACAACAATACATTTTTAATTTCTCGAGAGCGATTATATTGCATCGGGGCCGCAGGCCGAGTGCAATATAATCGCACGAGAGAAATTAACCAGAACGTCAATGACGTAGCGCTCATCCGGCATCTCGCAACATCAAATATCGCAAATTTCATGTGGTACACTTTTCAACTGGTCAAAAAATAAAAATTTGATGCCCTGGAAGGGACATAAATTATTATTTTTTTTTTAAATTAGAGCAAAAAAAATATAAATTTGACGCCCCAGAAGGGACACGGGAAAAAAAATAAAAAATAAATAAAAAAATAATAATAATAATAAATAAATAAATAAATTAAAAAAAAAAAAATAATAAATAAATAAATAAAAAATTACCATAATTAATTAATGGAGAAAAATTTCAAAATTCTGTGTAGAAGTTTAGTGTACCAAAGTTAGCTCTACCAGATAAAGCAAACCAAATCAAAATCGGTCGAAAAATGAAGGAGAAGAAGCATTTTTTGTGATTTTTGGAATAAATTTGCATAAATTACCATAATTAATTAATGGAGAAAAATTTCAAAATTCTGTGTAGAAGTTTAGTGTACCAAAGTTAGCTCTACCAGATAAAGCAAACCAAATCAAAATCGGTCGAGAAATGAAGGAGAAGAAGCATTTTTTGTGATTTTTGGAATAAATTTGCATAAATTACCATAATTAATTAATGGAGAAAAATTTCAAAATTCTGTGTAGAAGTTTAGTGTACCAAAGTTAGCTCTACCAGATAAAGCAATCCAATCAAAATCGGTCGAGAAATGAAGGAGAAGAAGCATTTTTTGTGATTTTTTGAATAAATTTGCATAAATTACCATAATTAATTAATGGAGAAAAATTTCAAAATTCTGTGTAGAAGTTTAGTGTACCAAAGTTAGCTCTACCAGATAAAGCAAACCAAATCAAAATCGGTCGAGAAATGAAGGAGAAGAAGCATTTTTTGTGATCATTTGAATAAATTTGCATAAATTACCATAATTAATTAATGGAGAAAAATTTCACGATTCTGTGTAGAAGTTTTAAATCCCCCTCCTAGCCCTATCTTATGAAACAATCAGAATCAAAATCGGTTGAAAAATAACGAAGAAGAAGCATTTTGAAAACTGTGGACGGACGGACGGACGGAAGGACGGACGGACGGACGGACGCCGTACGCCACGGCATGGCATAAGCTCATCGGGCCCTTCGGGCCGGATGAGCTAAAAATGTAGAGGTGTCTATTTATATAATATTGACTGGCCTTGAGTGGTACATCAGAAATAAGGCATTCGCTAGGATCATATTGCACTTTTATTTTGTCGATAATATTAACTTACACATGTTGTGTTCAGGGACGAGCACCGTACTAGGGTTTTCTATAACTCTAGTCGTAAGAGCACCGGTCTAACAATCCGGAGGTCTCGGGTTCGAATCCCGTTGGAATCCCATTTTCTTTGCCCTCTTTTAATCACTCTATATGTTTGAATTACTATTATCTTACCGTACATTAGACTGACATCTTATAAATTCCCTGATCCAAAGTAAAATATAAGAGACGCTTATATGATTCTGCTTGAATTTAAACCTGCATAAACACCGTAGCATTTATACGATTCCAATCAGCGATTCCATATCGGCGATATAAGCAGTCGATAACGTTAATTGCGCATGCGCATTATTCGTATCCTATGCAGCGCGCGCCCGCGGTCTGACCCGCGGGCAGAAATGCCTACAGAGCATGCGCAAAAGACTCGTACGAATTTAAACGAGTGTTTAATTAATCAGGACTTAACCACGACTTTAGAATACCAGTTCATTTAAGCCCGGCGCAGACAGAGCCGACTCGATCCGATCCGACTGGTTTCAAGCAGGCTAGAGTCGGGCCCGGTCGGTCGGAGCCGATTCATCGTGTTGAATCGGTCCCTACTGGCATCCGACTGTCAACTGAGCCGATCCGAATGAAAACCTGTCGGATCGGGTCGAGTCGGCTCTGTCTGCAGAGGGCTTGCGACAGGACTCAGCAGACGCGACCTCGCGTTTCCATCGTGTCTAAACAGTTTAGACAGGACTTCAGAATACCGGCCATTTATTTTATTAATTTGTATACAATATTGTGAATGTTGTTTTGTTAAAATGATTATTCATTGGCGAGATCATCAAAAACCTTTAAAAAAAACCTTTTGTTACATTTTGGGAAAAGTATTGGCAATAAATCATCGAATTATTGTAGGACCCACATTCATTCAAATCGGATATATTGTAGTTTACCTGTTTCTCAACTGATTTGGATCAAACAAATTTGATTTTGTCATTAACACTGTGTGCTCTTTCGAATTTTATACTAAATTTGTCATTAACTCAAATCAAAATTGCTCAAAAAGCCCTCTGAACAAAAACTAACTAATCCCATTTATATAATTTCAACAAGAATAGTAACATAGGTATGTAGGTATGTGTGAACTTATTTCGATTAGAAATCTTACACATGAATGACATGATATCATGACACAAAGTATTTATGAGAAGGCATAATAAGCATATATAAGTACAATATTCACCAAATACGGAAGCATTTACGAACAATCTCGCTATTGGTGGATTAAGCAGAGTGCAGACATATGTCCCAGGGACAACTCTGTCCACCGAGAAGACTACCGATCGTTCGTTGTCCTGGACGACACTTGCTACGTTCGTTATACCGGTACTGTTCAGTGTGCCATCCTCGATGACGTATCGATAGAAGTGGACGTCCGATACTGCAGGGACTGGGTAACCAGCAACGACACACGTGAAATCTGACGACTGGTATGGATTTACCACAGCATTGGTGGTCAGGTTAGATATACCTATGATTGAAGGGGGAGGGAAGATAACGATATTACACATGTACTACATGGTTTTGCATTATACAAAGTTAATTTCAACCCAGAAGGGGGAACACTGTTGACAGACAATGGTGACTAAATTGATCAACTAAAGCTTGACTTAAAAGGACAGCAATTAAAACATTTTTACATATGTGGAATTTGACAATCACATTGATGGTTGTCATTCACCAGCTATGATTGTTTCTGGACTTGTTATTAGACATCCAGACAAAAGGATGTTTGACATTCTTATGCAATTAAAGGGAAAGCCTCTCTTTTGCAAGCCAAATTTCAAAAGTTGCGAGGTTATTTTCTTATATGAAAGAAAATGTCATTTAATAGCATGCCGGTGTGACAGGGATAAGTATCCGCCCAGGGATAATTGGCAGTGACGTCATTCGGACAGATTTAAAATCCTGATTGTGTCCGTTTTCGAGCCTTCATACAGACGGAGACAAACATACACACTCCAACACAAACATACAGACATACACACATGCATACGGACATCAAACGAACAGTAATTTACTCAATATGTACACTTAACTCATTCATGACGTCACATCGACGTGTTTGACGTCACTCATACATCATAACCGTTTTTGTGTGTTTATTCAATAAAATGAACTTGAATAAATATAAATTTAACTGATATGCCACAAAACATTGCTTTTACACGTGACACACACATAAAACACACATTGACGGAGTGATTTTGACAGATATCCCTTGTTTTAATTCGCCCTGGACACCTGGACAATTATCCCTGCCACACCGGAAAAATTAGGGCTTGAAATCTCTTTTTCGTGGAGTTATAGACCTAAAACTAATAAACCATCGTCCAACGGTTAATTGTGCATTATACGTGTATTCACCCAGTGAGAAAGTTCGTTTACGGATGCCACGGAGAACCACAACGCTATGCGTGACCCCTACGTGACCCGCGCGAGCTACGTGACCCGCGCATAAATAACAATGGCATGAGCGGATACTAAGCAAAATAACCAAACCTCGCTTAAACTGGCTACATGTTAGTATATATTCTTCATTTTTGAATACCTTTACAAGAATAAGTACAATATTGTTGTAATATTATGCTAAACCAGTTAAACTCTTTTATTGACCGATATATAGTATAATGGAGGGACGCATTCGTTTTTCATTCGTAGAATCCAAATTACAGGGATGTTCGATCTGATTTTTTTTGTGTGTGTGTGTTACATTAATACCCATCTGTCAACTGGAAACTGTTCAGACGTCTTGTAAAAGAGGACCTGTCCCTTTAAGGTTTACAAGTAATGTCCAGCAGTAAATGGTTTAACAGTTTAAAGGTAAAGTCCTTTTTAGTTTGTGGACACCATATTGTGGTGCCTTGTTCATTTCATTGGAATGTTAGTTTTTAGGAGGCACAATTAGCTTATCTATGGTGGTAAATGACAGCCATTAATGTGCTAGTCAGACGGTACAGGCGTGAAATGATTCGAATGGATATCGTGTATTTCTTTGAGGCTGTTTAGTCTATTAAGCTTATTAAAGCTGATACATTTAATAGCAGAATGCCAGACCAAGTGTTTATATCTTTGCAAACAGGGACTGGGAGCAGGTCGAAAAAAGAAGAAGTTAAAACCAGTTGTTAACTGATTTCCATATGAAATTGGTACACTGGAATCAACTAGAATCAGTAATAATCCAGTATAAGATACCAGTAAGAATTCAGTAAGACTGTCCATTAAAAGCCCAGTAAGAAACCAGTTTAAATACCAGTAATTAAGAGACCAGTAAAACCCAGTTGGTCAAACCGGTAAGGAGCCAGTACAGTAACCAAGGCATAACCAGTACAGACCAGTAGGAAACAGGTAGGAACCTAGTAATAACCATGCAGTACAGAACAGAAGGAAACCAGTTGGAAACAATATACAAACAGTAAGAAACCAGTCAGAGCCCAGTAATAACTAGTACAGAACAGTAGGAAACCAGTAGGAGCCCAGTAATGACTAGTACAAAACAATGTGAAACCAGTACGAAATTGGTACAAACCAGTAGGAAACCAAGGTATCCATTAATAACCAGTTCAGACCAGGAAAAACCCATTAACCCGTTCCCTTCGAGATTCTGAAATCTCCATAGTTACAGACATAGAGATACATATAGATACCAAAATACATGACATAAACATGTAGTAAATCATTGCTCACTACATATTATGTCGAAGGTCTGAAGTGCATGATGTCGGGGGATCATGGAAACGAGAAAGGGGCTCCCGAGATGATGATCATGCTGCCGAGATTTGTACTAGTAGGCAAGAACGCGACTTCCCTGTCGTGGCTGAAGAGCCGAGGAGTGTGGGATGTCGACGCTGACGCTCTTGATGATGAAACTGTTGAAACGTCATACCATCCTGTCTGAATCTTATTTTTTTTTCGCCGTGATTATATCTCCAAGTTAACAACTGTCCCCAGGATCGTCCAGTCCGGGGCTGGGGGGGGGGGGGGGGGGGGGGGGGGGAGGGGTCACTCTCATACAAAAGTGCTACCCACCTGTGTCCATCAACCTCTGAAATGGACCCTAACGTCGAAAACTTTTGCACCTGAAAAACTACAATTTTGTTTTCTTTTTTTTTCTAAAGAGTGCTGAAAACAACCCCTTTTTAAGGAAAATGTCAACGACGCAGTGTAGCTGAACATGATACCCTTTCGACGCTTTTTTGGACGCGGGTGCGTAACCAGTCACGTTGGGAGTGACCACCCGGGCTTCCAGTGCATGTATTTATTATTGGTGATAATTAGGTCCTTTTTTGCACAACAATTAAGAAGCTTTCCCCTTTTGGATTGACCGGCTCTCTCATTCAAGTCGCCCATTACTACGGGAATGTCTTTCCATTCCTATTGTTGCTTGAAGTAGGTTGTGGAATTCCTCAATTTCTTCTTCGCTATATTGCCTATGTTTTGAGCGTAGACTTGCATTATGGTCAGTGATCCTGTCTGTACTTCGAAGCTTGGCTGTGACCAAGACCATCTGCACAGTTGTCTAGTTGTCTTAGTGGAACCATAGACCTACGGTGGGACAAGGATCGAGGGGTAGGTGACACCTTGTAGGTCTATGGTGACACTGATAGAGTCCTTGGTTTAGTTTTGCAGGAGGATTAAAGATTAGCTTTCGTGGGGAGGTTACACAGCGGGTTACCATTTTTAACTAGGCTAGTTTGTAGGCACTTCATAACACTGAAGCCGTGTGTATTATGCAACGTGCAGAATGCGCCCGGAAGGTGGCATCGCCCATCTGATAATTCGAAGTACCTTGATACCGTGACCAATCGCTCACTTGTGGCAACAGGTAGACGCAGGAACTGCATACTTTTCCAACAATTGCAACACACAACCATGACAATAGAAAATATGTATCTTTTTACATAACGTGATTTGTTCGGGGGCAAACATTTCATAGGGGGGGGGGAGGGGGGTGGCATGTTTCCTCGGACATTTTATGACATAATATTCCGCTCTTAACCTGAGGAATGGCAGTAAGGGGGGTTCCCTTAGCGTTAATACCACTCGCCCCCCCCCCCCCCCCCCATTCCCGTACTCATCTGTGTCGGTAGTTAGTTTATACATAATATATATTGATATGAATCATGTAATTTGCATGTTGTATAGGTACTATTATGGCATCGCTGTGTAATTTGTGACATATGTCTGTACATTAGTAACTGTTTTAGTTTGTTTTATTTATTGCGACTTAAACATTGAATGGATATTTCTTATCTGAAATAGTAAACATCTACTCACCAATCTGACAGTCTGGCAGAGCCCAGAATGATACACATAGACCGTTACAAAGTCCGGTTTCCTTATCACAGGAGGATTCCTCGCAGCGGCATGCCTGTGCACATTCTAGACCATAGAATGCTCCTCGGCATTCTGAACATGGAGTAAATGACTTAAAGTGAATATGATAATGATCACGTATGGGTGTAATTTGTATGAAGAACAAGAACTATGACCCAGGTCGAAATTCCCATAGAACCAACACCCATAGGAGACCCATATAAACCCGCAGGCCTATTGGTTTCTATGGGTTTCAATAGGGATAGTGGAACATGGATTTCTATTGGTTTCTTAGGGATTCCTATGGGTTTCCTATGGTTTTCTTATGGGTTTTTGATTCTATGGAATTTCGACCTGGTAAATGTCTATGGGTCTCATAGAAATCCATAGGAGACCCGCAATTGATGATCCGCAGATCTGTTTCTATTTTGATTGTAGAAATATCTTAAATATCTAACGAGGAAAAGGAAAAAGAGCCAGATCAAAAAGCCACTTTTATCATTTAGTAATAATTTCTTGCCACACTAAATCAACACGATTGGCCTAAATGGTTAATAAAGCTTACCATTACAGTTGACCTGTCCGTAATACACGTAATACCCCACACCACACTCCTGGTTAGGACACTCCCCCGTGGTCTTGTCACATGGAGCATCGTTCAGACAGTGACACTTATCGGTACACTCAGACCCGTAGTAACCAGCGTCACACGTGTCTGGAACTTACAGTTTGAGAGGGGAAACATGTTTGGATAAATGAGCACAACAAACCTTCATTTTATGTTAATTACAATTTTCCATTAAATTTCATCTAAACTTAAAAAGGTTTTTCTAAAAGTGATATTTCAGACTGCTTACGTATACCATAATTATTTTAAATTTCTCCTACATGATGTGCGATGGTTTCATACGAAAATACTGTTTACCCAGTGACAAATATAAAATGAATGTTATATTATTCACTTACATAATGGCCCATTGACTTTGTCTAAAATATAAAGGCGTTCCGAAAGTTTGACATATGAAAACAAAAAACCACATGGCATTGCACAACAGTTGTATTCAAAATAATGCTGTTTCCGTAAATTGTAAAGTAATTGTATATTGTTTTTCTCAAATTTTTGTTATATGTGTCACATCGTCGGTAACTTACTCTGGCAGTTATCTCCAGACCAGCCTACATCACATCCTCCATTGCACCCTGTATAAGGATCGCATCCAGTCTGACAGTGACAAGTCTGTGTACATCCAGCACCAAACTCTTCACTGCGCATACTATGATTGTACAATTAAAAACAAAGTTTATTACGACTTTTAGTGACACACCCCGTGTTATTAGACGGATGTGGAAAGAGGGGAACGATTTTCAAAAGTGGGCATTCTCTACCAAGATGTGCCCAACTTGGCATGCATGACTAAAAGAACAGATGCTCTATAGACGCAATTTGTATAGCGCATCGGTTCTTTTAGTCAGGCATACCAAGCTGTGGGCACATCTTAGTAGAGAATGCCCCAAAGTGGTTGGCAGCATGTGCTTATAACCTGACACAATATTACGCATAGGTAACGTTTTCATTTGAAAGGATCCGAAAGGATCATGCAAAACAAAATAATTACGACCATCTAGTAATTTTGTCCGATAAATCTTGTGTCGCATAATGCAAATATTGCAATTTTTAGATGATACCTCACCGATTTTGTTTCAAATTCTTCGAAGATAATTATGATTACAACTATCACTATTTCTTAAAATTATCATCCTTTTTGCATATCAACCATTCAGTTGTAGACATGTATGATGTTCACCCCAATCCTTGTATAACCGGGTTATTTTCTCCAAGAAGAATTGTCGCCACCTTCAGCGAACCAACCTCTAGTAAACTATAGTTCGATTCAGGGGCGTCGATCCGTTTTTGCGATTGGGGGGGGGGGGGGGGGGGGCGAAATTTGAAAAAAAATCAGAGTGACCACTGAGAGAGCTAAAAGCCCCACATTGGCATGCCTGAACGTTTTATTATGCGCTCATTGAAAGTGTCTAGATGGCTCGAAGACCTGACTTTGGGGGCACCCACATTTGGGGAAAATAATGGGGGTCCAGGGGGCGGAGCCCCGGAAGCTTTTAGATTTCAGACTTTTGCAACTCCTATCATGTGTGTTAAAATTGTATAAAATAGTGAACCTTCTCGTAACGTATTTTAAAGGGCATAGCGAGGAAAAGATTGAGCCTTGCATGAGATGGATCCACGTGATCCTGTATACTATAGAGCCATCGATATAGTCTAGGGCATTGAGCTCCCATGAAACTAAGCAAGGGCGTTAACAACTTCTCAAAAGTGGAGGGGAGACATTGCGAGGGGGAGGGTGTGGGAGAGATTTACAGTCCTTTTCAAACTAAAAAACAGCTATTTTGAAGATTAATTATTGATAAATGTGTCTTTCCCCTCTTTAGCATTAGAGGGGAAATGATATGTTCGCCCCCCCCCCCCCAATATTTTCATGGGGGGGGGGGCGACCGCCCCCTGCCCCCCAGGATCGACGCCCCTGGTTCGATTCAGATCATTTATATGTAATTATGAATAAGATATGAAACAAAGAATAACCAGATATCTAGCTAAACTATTTGCTTTACGTTGGAAGTCACCCATTGCATTTATTGAAATTCGTTTTAGTGGAAAATATAGTGTTAAATCATGTTAAAGGGATAGTTGAGTTCCGGTAGAGAGAGTACAGTTTTAGTCAAACTGAATTTTAGTAACCAAAACCTGCACCATTACATTACAAACTAATAATTATAACTCATGCTCAAAAGGAATACAAAAAATTACAAACGACTAAGTAAAAAGCCTGTTATCATTCAAAAGAGCTGTTTAAACAAAAGCGGGCGCTTTCAAAAATGGGTTTGTTTAAACCATTTGGAATAAAATATTGTGCATGTGATGTTTTGTTGAAATAGTGATTAGATAGAGAGATAATCAACAACTATCTAAAAACCTCTTTTGACAATTTTTGAAAAGAGAAAACATTTTAAAACGAATTTTAACGGCTGGTTCAAAATTATCGAATACTTGTGGGGCCCCACATTTATTATAAATGGTTATGTTTATGATAGCCGTTTCTGAACCGATTTTGATCAATAAAGTTTATTCTGCCATTGAATTGTATGCTCTATCAAATTTGACACTTAGTTTTTTCATTATCTCACACAAAAATGATTTTGTGTAGCGCCCAAAACTCAACTATTCCTTTAATTTTACTAAAGAAGATATGTGAAGATTTTACGTATACAGGATAGTTGAGAATATAAACGAACCTATGTTGCAGTTCAGGCCCTTGACTCCCACGCCGCAGGTGCAGCCGAATGGATCTGGGAGGCAGAACATGTAGCCATGGCACTTGGTGGCAAGATCGGTTTGGGAACATCTATATTCACATGTCAATCCAAAGCGATTTCCACCGTTAGCCCTGCATACTAAAATGCGATACACGTATAACAAAAATAAACAGATCTAGATCAGATATTGAGAACCTCTGATTAATCGAATGCATTTTCACTCAATAATAATTGGACTGGTAGGTATATATTCTCCTACGGAGTATTTCGTATTACGCCAAAATAAATATGCCTTGGACATGATAAAGGAACACTACTAATTCTACTACTACTTACTACTACTACTACTACTACTACTACTACTACTACTACTACTACTACTACTACTACTACTACTACTACTACTACTACTACTATTACTACTACTTCTACTACTACTACTACTACTACTACTACTACAACAACTATACTACTAATACTACTACTAGTAATAGTACTACTACTACTACTACTACTACTACTATACTACTACTACTACTACTACTACTACTACTACTACTACTACTACTACTACTACTACTTATACTACTACTACATCTACTACTACTTATACTGCTACTACTACTACTACTACTACTACTACTACTACTACATCTACTACTACTACTACTACTTCTTCTTCTTCTTCTACTACTACTACTACCAAGGGCGTCGATTTCTTCTCATGGTTGGGGGGATGATCAGGGGGTTTGACCCAATGACGATGCGGATCATCGTCAACGAGCCGCGAAGCGGCGAGGCGATTTTTTTGGCTATTTTGCTAAGGGGGGGTTTGACCCAATGACGATGCGGAGCATCGTCCACGAGCCGCGAAGCGGCGAAGTCCGAGCCGCGTAGTGGCGAGGCGATTTTTTTGTGGCTATTTTGCTAAGGGGGGGTTGACCCAATGACGATGCGGAGCATCGTCCACGAGCCGCGTAGCGGCGAGGCGATTTTGTGTGTGGCTATTTTGCTAAGGGGGGGGGGGGGGGGTTTGACCCAATGACGATACGGATACTGTGTGGGTCTGGACACAATGATGGCGTTTTTCTATGCACATCACATTTTCACTTGCAGCCCAAGGGGGGGTTTAAACCCATGATGGCGTTTGTCTATGCACATCACATTTTCACTTGGCAGCCCAAGGGGGGGGGGGGGTTTAAACCCCCTAAACCCCCCCTCCCCCCCGTAGATCCGCGCCTGGGGGGGGGGGGGTGGGTGTAATAGGAAGCTTTTGCATTTTGGGGCTTGAAATTGTGCAATCTGGAGCATACCTAAGGCATCAATTTCACGTTTTATAAACTTGTTTCTGAGTTACCGTGTTCTAGATAAACACAATTAATGAAATCAAGTTTGCAGAAAACCAAAGGGCGGATCGCACTTCTTGTTTTGCTTATGGTAGCCTCTTCCACAATTACATGCGCCAGTATACTTTTTTTTTTTTTTTTTTTTTTTTTTTACCCTCCCAAATATTGGGGGGATGATAATACAGGCCATCCTCCCCACCTCAAATATTGGGGGGATATATCCCCCCATCCCCCCCCCCCCCCCCCCGTGATCGACGCCCCTGACTACTACTACTACTACTACTACTACTACTACTACTACTACTACTACTACTACTACTACTACTACTACTACTACTACTACTACTACTACTACTACTTCTTCTACTACTAATACTACTACTACATTACTGCTACTACTACTACTCCTACTACTACTACTACTGCTACTACTACTACTACTACTACTACTACTACTACTACTACTACTACTACTACTACTACTACATCTACTACTACTACTACTACTACTTCTTCTTCTTATACTACTACTACTACTACTACTACTACTTTTATTATTACTACTACTACTACTACTACTACTACTACTACTACTACTACTACTACTACTACTACTACTACTACTACTACTACTACTACTACTACTACTACTACTACTACTACTACTACTACTACTACTACTACTACTACTACTACTACTACTACTACTGCTGCTGCTGCTACTACTACCACCACTACTTCTACTAAATAATAACAATAATAATACATCTACATCCACTAAATAGCATAATGAACAATTGTAGAAGCTTATGTCTTCTGTCTGTACTATTGCGTCAAATTATATGTTTATGTAAGCGAAATATTCGTATTTTATTTCCACATTTTCAAAACAAACAATGAACAGCATAATGGGATCAATATTTCAAACAATATATATAACAAATTGGTTGTTTAAACATAGGATACGGAAATTTCGACGAAAATGTGGAGGGGCCAATCTTGGAAGCAAGGCTTGTGATTTGAAAGGCCCCTGATAATGATACAAGCACAGAATGTATACATTCCATATCTGTCACGAGTTGCATTGTCATATGATGTGTATTTTCGACTGACATGCTATTTATAGTCAGGCTTGAGAAAATCACATTTTAACAATAAATAAAACAAAACCCCCAGATTGCAAATGAAAATCTAAATGTTTGGTTTTAATCGGATTTGTTTGTTTTTGTTATTATAGTTTGTGATCAATCATGTTATTGTTTTTACAGTATATGTTACAACTATTATAAGCAAGGACACACATGTTTAAAGAACTCAATTAGCCATGGATGATGAGGCACTTGTTATATATCACTTTTTATGTATAAGAATTTGTATCATATTTCATATCATATATTTCATATATATGATTTTGTTACCAAAAAGCTTGGGTAATTGAGATCATAACTAGTTCACTTTGACTAGCTATATGCCCTGTTTTGGGGGAGATTCATGAATTACAAACAAAATTTTGATTTTGTTCAGCCTCCATACTTATTTTTGTTTCTTTTCTGTCCCGATCGAGAACTAGAATCATACATACTAGCAATTTACCCGTCACCAGATCTTTGAGTGAGATATGTTAAATGTTGTATTTTTGTAACTTTATATATTTTGTATATGTCCGAGTGTAAAAAAAAAAAATTAAAACATAATGGATTATCTGTTTGTATGGTTATAATAATTAATATGGAAAAAATTATTGTTACGGTAAAACATTGTTAGTTAAATAAGTTATAGGAGTTTATCAGTGTACTATTAACAGTTTGGTCAGCATTTCGTCAAGTTCAGCACCAGGCACTAAACATACGTACAGATAACAATGGATAGCATGCAGGCAGTGAGCAAGGGGGGGGGGCAGTGTGAGTAAGTGATGGGTTTATTGGGTACTGGACCTATTTGACAAAGTAACACAAATAGTGTTCATTTTATTTTTAAAAAACACAGTAAGCATGGTAAAATAGTAGCTGTAGAAGTATTAGGCTATTATTGTTAGTAGCAGCAGTAGTAATAGTAGTAGTAGTAGTAGTAGTAGAAGTAGTAGTATCAGTAGTAGTAGTAGTAGTAGTAGTAGTAGTAGTAGTAGTAGTAGTAGTAGTAGTAGT